>PVIC010006366.1:0-54537 GCA_004025085.1 Thryonomys swinderianus
CAGTAGTATTTATAATAACATATAGACAAGCAGCGATGATTGGCAAATAATTTTTAAATACTATAACTTTTTTTAGGTAGTTTCTACAAAATATTTAATAATTGTATCACTTAAAATGATGCAATTTTCACTATATCTGGAAATCTAAAATAATTCCATGTCAGTTTTAGAATACGAAAATGAAGCCACCATTTGAGGCATTTGTATCTCTCTTGAGTGACCTGCTATGATATTTAACTTGTGCCAGGATTTTAAGATACAGTTTTAAAAATGTAAAGCTAAAATTAGAAAAGTTTCCCATGCCTATTTTTAAGCAGATTCTTTCCCTGGTAAGGACATTTGCCCTACTCCTGTTTAACTGACATCCACCCTTCAATACCTAGAGCGACATATTTGCTGAATCTAAGGATGCATTATTTGTTCCACTGTGCCCCTTCAAATTAGATATACGGTCCTGTAATTGTTTGGGTTGAGCTCATAATTATTCCCTCTCACAAGGAATGCTTCTTGGATGTCAAAACTAACGTATAAGTGAATAAAGGGAACTTTAAAACATTCCAGGAGATTATTTCATACGGTTGCACTGGTCTGTAGAGTGAAATCGCAAGGTTTCAAGTTCAGGATCAGAAGTAATCGGTTTATTACACATGATTCCCCCATCTTTATTACTACAGATTTTCTGTTAAAGTCCGTGAAATCCTGAGGTGGTGGCTTGCAGTATTGGATCAATCTAATTATCGAGAAGAATTTTGCTGAAGTCACTTTCTGTTTACTTCCGTTCCATTCTTTAGTACAGAAATATGGGACATATTAATTTACATGGTACTCTACTATCTGATTTAACAATTGGATTGTTACTTTATGTAAATACAGGACTTTTTCTTTGTTCATATTCACTGTATGATGTCATGGATTATGGTTTTGCATAGTCATGTACAGGGTACTTTCCCTTCTCCACACGTCACTGCTTCACCATGTCCTCCCTTCCTTCCGCTCAATTTCTGTTCTCTTGTATGAACCTTCCCTTTCTGTTCTCTTGTATGAGCCTTTCTTAAATAGCTCCATACGTTTGGTATTTTCTTACATATTGTGCTGCCAATCAACAACTGAATTTCTGTCATAACCAATTTACTCAAACAATTTTGCAAGTATGATTGCAGTCTAAGTATCCATTTCTCTATTCAATTTGTCTTATCTATTTTTTGTTCTTTCAGAGACATGCAAAAGTTCTTTGTATTTCTACAAATATATTTATCTGTATATCTGGTTGTTTATGAACCTATCCATCAATCTGTCTATCGCTAGCCAATTAATAAATAGAGAAATAGGGATTTAGATAGAATATGTTACTATACCTAGATGGAGTACAAGATTATATACTGACATTTTTAGGGCAAAAATGTTAATAAAAACTACCTGTAAACTTAGGAAAATATATGGTCAACCAAAACATTTACTTTAAGCATAGTCATTCTGTCAGTATACATTAATTCTGAAAGATCTATAATATCACACATAGAGTTAGATGCAAAATATAACACAGGGCAAATCTTCATTAAATTATACTCACAAGAATCATCTGGTGACTTGCAGTACATTGCTTTCATTATGACAGAAAAACAGCCACCTAATTGTAGTACTATGTCAAAATTTATTATGCAATATATTTTACTCGGATATTATTTAAAGTATACATAAATAAATCTACGTTTTATGCAATATTCACAACTGCTACACTGAAACTTAACCAGCTCTCAGCACACAACATTACTAAGCCTAAAGTGAATGTTATTGTAAACTCCTCCACTAAGGTCATTGAGTTCACTTTGAGCATTCTGAAAGCTGCTGGAGATTCCATATACCTCATGCATGCAAGGGATTTTCATTCTTCAGAAACTCATTACAAGGAGAAAACAGACAAAAAAAAATAAACCATACCAGTAGCAACAGTAATTTATGGTGCAGTATGCTTGATGTTAGGGTGTAACTTTGCATTAATTGCTATAGATAAGGAAGAAGAAACAAGTGAATCCTTTCCTTAAAGTTGAAATGGATAATAGCATGCTAATAATATGAGTACCCTCCAAAGTAACCATGGGAGACTGCACTACTTGTAATGCTCTTTCTAATGTATTTGCCAGACTGTAGTGTGCAATTCATATGTGCTGAGTCATTTAATACAAGAGCAAAAGAACTCTGAGAATCACTGTGACTTCTACTTTGCAATTATATAGAATGCATCACGACAAGTCTCAAGCAAATTCTCTAAGAACTCATACAACTTAAAGCTGGTGAAGACTTTACATATTGATGCAACATTTTATTGGCTGTCTCAGTGAGACTAAGTAAGACAAAGGAAGTCTAAATTTCTAAACTATTATGTACTCATGGAATATGTCACATCCAAGACTTCTTGGAGGAATTTAATGAGCCACACAGTACACAGTATTTTGGTTGGGCTATGGATACTCCAGTCATTTGGTATTAGTGAAAATATTCAGAATGTTATTACTACATCTTGAATTGCTGTTGAAACACTATGGGATCAGGTGTAGCAATTAAACCTCAAAAGACCTTGTAACCAACGGGAGTATATTTTTTTAAAGCAACATTGTAGTTCTTATTTTCCTCAAATTTCACCATTCAAATGTCAGATGGGCACTTTTTTTTTTTTTTGAGACAGCATCTCACTTTGTAGTTCAGGCTGGCTCTGAGCTCACTATGTAGCCCAGGCAAGCCTCGAACTCAGCAATCCTCCTGTCTCTGCCTCCTGAGTGCTGGGATTACAGACATGAGCCACCACGCCTAGCTAGGCACTTTTCACTAGCTATATTCAGGGTGTTCCTAAATTGCTACTAGTGTACAACTTTGGATTTTCATTAGTAAAATGATAAATATATTAATTACTACTAGGTCACCATACATTAAAGAATGAGGGGTTTGAAAAATAGCCTGTGTATTTTTTTGAAAAATAGCATTAATGTATTTATGAACTAAAATGCAGAAATATTCTTCTATAGCCTGTGCCATCAAATTTAGTCAGAAATCTGAGGTCAGTTTGGACGTTTTAATGTTTTATCTGTGTGAAGCATTTTATATATACAAGAAAGAAATATCTGTCTGTAGGATTTTGTATGAATCTCTCTTTCCCTGGTATTTCTATAATACTTCTCAAGGTAATTATTAAAAATAAATTAAAAAATAAAAAAAGCAAGGGGAAAAAACTTAAATTGATTTCATTTACAAGTTTTTTCAAACACCACGAGTTTTTAAGTCACTGATGCTATAGAAAAGATTAAGTAAAACGAAAGCCATGGACAGCAGCTCTTTGTAATGTATTTTCAATAAGAAGAGTATACATTCCTGACGTTTGTTGCTTTCAATTAGTTTGTTTTTAATAAAAACAGTAAACCCACAGTGTTTGTTACTATTTGCATTATTAACAAGGGTAGAACTTAACCACTCTTGGAAGAAATAGTATAAACTTTCCTATAGAAAGGAAAAGCTGAGAATCAGGGAGTAAAGCAACGCAAACACAGATGGAAATTATTACCAGTCAGCTCGCAATCAGAACCCAGAAGAAAAGACCAAAAACAAGAAAAGCGACAGTTTTCTCTCCCAGCCACACCAGGACGATGTTGTATCCCTGCACCGAAATACGCGCAGCGGGTCTCCAGCTATGGAAGGAAATTACTAATGACGGTCCCACAGAAAACAGACTCATTGAAAGGATCACGCTGAATCCTAAGGCTGAATTTCTGCCTTTCCCCTGTTAGTAAGCTGTAGCAAAATGTTCGGGAAAGAGAAATTTCCCGAAAAATCTGAACTAAAACAACAAAAGGGAAGGTTTGAGTCGTTTTGCTGTGATCAGTGCTATCATGGTAGAAACTACATTTTTAAACGCTCAGTTCAAGCTGAACCGAGAGTCGGTGATCACACGGTGGCTTCAGGGCTTCCCGGAAGCTCAGAGCCTGCCTTGTTTATGTCTCCTCTCCCACCATGCAACACTCAGAGAGAGAGAAATTTTATTAGGAAAAAGCAAAAATGGAAAGGGCAAAATAATTTCGTGCATTTTTCTCTATATTGTTAGAAGAATCTCAGAGTAATTCTGCTCCACATGCTTTTGGTTTTATAGCTTCAGGGAGCGGAATTCATAAATATGCGGTATTGTCACCATCAAATCTAACACCTACACTCCGAGGGTTTACAGTGAGTCATTAGATGTATACCTTTGAAAGTTTAAGAAATCACTTTTCTTAGCCTGGGCTGCTGTTTCTCTTTGTGGCTCTTTGTAAAGAATTCAGAGGATAAAATATGAACGCTATTCTTGGAATAATAGATTGGTCCAGGCCTACAAAATGTCGCGTTTCATTGAATATCATTGAGCATATTTCTTAGAAACCCAGTTATGTCACCTACGATTACAGAAACTATTATTTTCAAAATAACAAAAAAAGTCTTCTGGAAATGTATTTGATATTTAAGATTCTATGCATGCCTGATTAATGTTAAATTTCTATTGGCTCAATTAATTGTATTCTTAGATGACAGTAAGTTTCACAATTCCCATGAAGAATTTCTCTTTTCTACATGACTACTGCTTTAGCTGAATATATTTAAGATATCAAATGATATTACAGCATGTGTGCCTCTTGCAAATGTCAGCTATTTTTAAGTCATATTGACATATAGAAAATCAGATACTTCTCTAATCTCACATGAATAGAAGGTATGTATTCCCTATAATGTGTATGAAGGAAATGTATTCCTAAGTCTTAAAATACTTCTTTGTGGAAATTATTAGATATACCCTATTCTTATCATAACAGAGTATATTATTCTTTCATGTTTAAAATTATGATCTACTGTAAGAGTGGCTAAATTTTATAACACTGTATTAGTGCTTATGCACTAAGAATATAAATAATATTCTAGTCTGGTGTAATGGCACCTGCCTATAATCTCAGCACTTAGGAGGCTGAGGCAGGGGGATTACCACAAGTATGAGGACAACCTGGTCTATGTAATAAATTCAAGGCCATCTTAAACTACGTAGAGAGACCCTGCCTCAAAACCAAGAATAAATAAAAGTAAATAAAGTCTGTACTCAAATTCGTTTTGAAATATTTATGTGGTTTTTCGTTGTCAGTGTCCACAAGATGTAAGATCACCTTATGACCCTTTCAGACGTGCAGATGACACGATTTGGCCACACGCACACCCTGGCCCGCCTCGCACTGTGCTGCCTCCCCTGCCCGTGGCCTTTCCACACACTCTTCTCCACTTGCTCCTTTACTCCTTGTGTGTTTTATTTTCCCTCCGAGATTCCGTGTATGAGAGAAAACACGTGACACTTCTCAGTAAGATTTGCTTCACTTAACGTGGTATCTCCAGCTTCACCCATGTTTCTGCAGACAGCATGAAGCGTGGCTGTGTAACAGTCTCTTCTCTTTATTACTGTGCCTGTCAGCATTTCGGTGGGCATTTATCATGGCTATTTGAATGCTATCAACATAAACCTTGGCTATGCAGCTTTTTCCACAGTATGTTGACTGACTGCTTAGGTTATGTAGCCAGAAGAGATATACACATTTTATCATAACTTTGTGATTTTCTGAGCAACATTCACAATATTTTCTACACTTTTTTGTTCTAAGTTAAATTCCCAGTTGCAATGAGAATTAAATTGTCATATACTTGTACAAATTCTCAATTTTGTGTGTGATCATGATGCGTATACGTAATGTACCAATAAAACCTCAAATTAAAAAAGGTGTTCATTTTCTCCCACGTTCGTGCTGGCACTGCTTATGTTTTGCTTTCTTGATAACTGGGACTCTTCATCGGTGGGTTTGGATATTTCCATGCTCTTCTGTCTGTTCAACAGATTCGCCCCTCTATTCATAGAATCGCTTGGACTTAACATGCTAAAAAATCTTCTTTGGATAGTCATTACCTGTTAGAATGTTGGTAAAGATTTTCTCCTTTTCTGTATGTTGTGGATTCAACTTATTGATTGTTTTCTTTGCTGTGAAGAGCCTATTGACTGGAGGCAATCTCATTTTCAATTATTTTCAGTGCATATTTAGCCTTAGAGTCCTAGTGGAGAACGCAGTGCCCGTGCAGCATTTCGCGGGTTTCACCTATGTTTCCCTCTAGTAGCTTCGGGTTTTCCATTAGGGTTGATCCCATTTTCAATTACCTTGTACATCGGGTCAGAGACAGGCGTCTATTTTCAGTTGTCTGCAGGCAGAAGTTCAATTTTGGCATCGCCATTTATTGAGGGGTTTTCTTTCTCTTTAACATATATTTTTGCCTCCTACAGAGGAAGCCATGGTTGTAAACGTGGAGGTTTTATCTTAGATGCTCTCTTTTCTCCTGTTCATGTGCATGTCCGTCATTATGCCAAAACCATGCTGCTTTTGTTATGATGGTGTCTGCAATATATTTTGGACTGGGCATTGTGATGCCTCCAACAATGTTGTACTTGCCAAGAATGGATTTTGCTACCCTGGCTCTTCTGTGATTCTATATGAAGTTTAGAAAATTTTCCAGTAATATTAAGGCTATCATTGGTATTTTATTAGAATTATACTTAATTGGTAAATGACTTTTGCTATTATGGCCATTTCAACAATATTAATTCTCCCAGCCTATGATTTTCATCTTCCATTGTCTTCTTCAAGTTTTTATTGTACTATAATTTTATGCTTATAGAATTTGTTATCACTTGCTAAATTCATTCCTACTTTTTAAGCTTACTTTGAATAGCAATGTACTCTTGAATTCTTTCCTGGCAAGTTCATTTCTGATGTACAGGAAGCTATGATTCTTGCAACTTGATTTTTTTTTTTTTTTGAGACAGGGTCTCGCTTTGTAGTTCAGGCTGGCCCGGAGCTCACTATGGTGCCCAGGCAAGCCGCCGCGAACTCAGCAATCCTCCTGTCTCTGCCTCCCGAGTGCTGGGATGACAGGCGTGAGCCACCACGTCTGGCATTGTGGTATGCGGTGTTGATTGTTGGTGGGCGTGTCTCCAGGCCCAGCATTATATGTGGTTACCGGGGATCGAACTCAGGTCCTTGCACTTGTGAGGCAGGCGCCGGAACCACTGAGCTAACCCTCCGGCCCGCAACTTGATTTTAAATGTAGAATTTGCCCTAGGTTTGAGAGTTGGCAGGGTCTTTAATGTTTTAAGATATAGACTCTCCTCATCTGGAAACAGAATTGATTGGACTTACTTTATTCCTTTTGTTTCCATTTTGCCTGTCCCTGTAGCATGATTTCTATGTCTAAATTTTCCACTACTATGTTCAAAATAGTGGTAAATATGGGCACCCTTGTTAGATTCTGATTTTAGAGAAAATTTTTACTTTCCATTCTAGTCCAATATTTGTGTAAGACTTGTCATATGCAGCCTTCATTATGATCAGGTATGATCCTTCTATACCTAATTATTTCATAGTTTTTAATTATGAAAAGTGTAACATATTACCAAAGGCTTTTTCTTTATCCAATGACATGATTAGTTTATTTTGATCTTTGTTTCTGTTTGTGAGGTATATTATACTTAAAATTTCTGTATGCAAATGAATTACTAGAAATCAACTTGATGTGTTTCATCTTTTAGTGTGATATTTTAAATTAAAATTGCAATTAATTTTTCAAGATTTTTACATCTATGACTGTCAGTTGTATCTATCTATCTAAAGTTTTGTTGCCATGTCCTTATTAGATTTTGGGAGCAGAATAATACTAACTTTGTATAAACAATTGGAAGAAAGTTTGAAGATTATGAGCATGAGATCTGCATCTTCTTTGTTCAGTTTGGGATGCCATGTGTATCTAGAAATGTGTCCACTTTTTGTATATTTTTCATTTTAGTGACATATATTTTTTTCAAATATTCTCTGATTACTTTATTCAGTATTGTACTTATTTGGCTTTCTCTTTTTACTTTTGATGAATTTGGTTATGAGTTTATCAATTTTGTCTTTTTTACAAAACACTACATCTTAGTTTTATTGATTCATTTTTTTAAAACTCTCCATTTCACGTATTTCTTCTCTAATATTTATTATTTTGTTTCTTCTGTTGATTTGTTATTGGTTTGCTCTTGCTTTTTATGGTCTTGAAATGTGATGTAGATTATTTACTTGCAAGTTCTCTGAGGTCTTGCCATAGGGACTTATGGTATATATTTATTTTAAATTATTATAAATTAAGTAGTAAAATTGATGAGAATGAAATATCAAAAGGAAAAGTAGGATATAGTCAAACAAAAAAGGACAAAGATGATACCGACAAAAAAGAAACAGAAACACTATATATATATATATATATATATTAAAGGAGTTAATATATTTTAAAATATAATAATTTCTTTACAGCCTTTTTTTTTTTTTTTGAGACAAGGTCTTGCTTTGTAGTTCAGGCTGGGCCTGAGCTCACTATGTAGCCCAGACAAGCCTCACACTCAGCAATCCTCCTGCCTCTGCCTTCTCAGTGCTGGGATTACAGGTTTGAGCCACCAAGCCCGGCAATTTCTTTATATCTTAATAGGCAAGGTAAAATAATTTTCTTTCTGTCAAAATTAATTGTGTGAAAGAAACTAATGTTTTGAACCTTTGGCAAATTGGTCTTATTTCCAGGATCTCTTTGGTTGTACGTCCTGTAGAAAGAGGACAGATTACATCCTACTCAGGCCATTATTTTTGCCTTTTTATTTCTAACGTGAGACCCAGAGGCAATAGTTTGCATGCAGAACCATTTGTAGGACCAGCTGTGACGCGACTAGTACCACCTAGGACAGAAACCAAAGTCTTCTCGGGCCGCATCGAGTCTGGGGGATTTTCGCTGCATGCCCAAAGCAGAGGTGACATCAGTGCCATCCTGCGGGGTTTCTGCTGGGAGCTGGGTGCCCTGGGGCTGCGCCCTCCACACGCGGGAAGCCACTGGACCACCGTGCATCCCTGTGCTGGGCCCCTGGAGCTGAGCTACCACGCGAGAGGCTCGTCCTCACCAGAGTGCGGTGGCTGCTTTGCCAACGTGGTGCCCTAAGTGGAAACCAACCTTTTTTCTCTTAGCCACTGCAGGGCTCTTCGCAGGGTCCTCAGAAGGGCTCTTTCAAGACCAGGCTAGCTCTCAGGTCCAGCATGGGTGGATTCGGGACACTTTTTCTGTTTGTTTCTGGCACTCAGAGAAAAGAAAATATAGGGACTTTCACTCTCGGAGCAATGAACTCAGACAGGAGTGGTCACAGTGGCGAACCACGTGGCTCTGTGCTGTGATTACGAGGGAAGAGACAGCAGACAGACAGACAGACAGACAGACAGACAGACAGACAGACAGACAGACAGACAGACAGACAGTCTCTCCCCAGTACAGTGTGCCATGCACAGCGGAAGCCCGCTTTCTCCCACTTTTGCGGCCTGTGCTCGCTGTGTTTTCTGGGTCCAGCGCTCTCTCCATCCGGTCGTGGGCACTGTGCCCGTGCCGTCCTCCCCTCGGGGCGCTCTCTGCAGCCTCTTGTTGGCATTTATGTCTGTTTTCCTTTTTTCCCAACTCAGTCACACGGGAGTCACGTTGGAGTACCTCGGTCACAGCGGAGGACCTCACCCGTTTACCAGCTCACGTGGGTCAACCGAGTCCTCTCCAGCCGTGTCTTGGAGCTGGTGATTCCCCCTCGCTCCTCCAGCCGCGAGCGCCGTGACGTGTCTGGGCCCACGCGGGCGGCCCTGCCCACTGCAGTCCAGCAGAGCGGGCACGCCCAGGGCGCCAGCAGCAGGGAGTCGGCTTAGGCGCGAACACGTGGCGAGCGGGACACTCCGGCGCGTGCGTGGAGAAGCAGCGCTCCGACCCTGAGCGACTTCCCTTCAGCCCGAAGCCGCGGGACGCGTGGCTTTCCTGAGTGTCAGGACGTGGCCAGAGACCTCCGGAGAGCTTCAGCGAGCGCAAAATAGGGACGGGGATGGGGGGCTACTTGAGGAAGAAAAGCAGAAGAGTAATCCAGACTCAATTAGAGTCTTATGTTGGAGGAGGGGGTATTTGGAGATTTCTAGTTTTGTTGTTTGTCCCACAGAAAGTGTGTTAGTGTATTTCAAAAGAATATATTCAGAGATCACTATCACTTCGGCGTTTGTGTTCTAAGGAAATAATTGCGCTTCAGACAATCACAGCATGACTTTCCTTCTGAGGAACTAGATTTAAATAGGAAAACAGGGGCTTTAGCTCTGGTGACATCAAATATGGGCTGTGCACTCCCCTTAAGTACAGTCCCCTGACTGAGAAATACAATGGCCATGAGGATTAAAAGACATCCTACTTAGCAACATTCTTAAATCATTGGCTCCTTTTAGCGCTCTGACACACTCATTTATTTTAGTCTTTGCTAAGCTATATTCCTGTCTTCCTCAACTCTGTGAAGAGTTATGGAAAAAGTAGGTCCTTCTGGTAGCAAATGAATGGAAATTTAAATAGTTTCCGTGAAACTGTGGTAGAATGCATTTTCTATGGAAGCAGGGATTTATATTTCTTTAGTTTATTGATGTGATTCAATTATGTATGTTAGTTTCTGCCGCACTATAATAATAGGTATATGCTTGTTGAATTAGCGGAAAGGCAAGGAGCTGTCCTTGAAACACAAGATCCCCATTACCGATTACATCTTACTTAGTGGTAATTAGTATATGACTTAAGAAAAAGCAAGTTGCATTAGAATGGATTGGAATACTGGAGAGTGAAGGATACTTGTAATGGTTCTGCATAAAGATCAGGGGTCTAACGCTTGTATTCATGAAGGCTATGGGTATTTTCAATTTAAAAATTCATGTGTGTATGGACTACCCAAAGCAATATATAATTTACGTCTGTGATTATAGAGGAATTTATAATTTACTCAATAGTCCATTGGCAAAGATGTCAGGAATTCATTGTTACCAACTATGGAAACACAGTTTGTGTATAAATTTAATAAGCAAGAATGCACCCATTATTGCACACACACAAATGACAAATTTTATGTTGAATCAGAAAAAAAAATTTAATTCACCTGAAAAGCCAAATTGAGGGTTCCATGAAAATAATCTCAGTATACAAAATTAAATTAATTATATCTTTTATTTTCTTGAGACAGGGTCTTGCTCTGTAGTTCAGGCTGGCCTTGAGCTCACTATGTAACCCAGGCAAACCTTGAATTCAGCAATTCTCCTGTCTTTGCCTCCCGAGTGCTGGGATGACAGGTGTGAGCCACCACTCCTGGCACTGTGGTATGTGGTACTGATTGCTGGTGGGCATGAGTCACCATGCCTGGCATTGTATGTGTGTACTGGGGACTGAACCAAAGACCTTACACTTGCCAGGCAGGTGCCAGAACCACAGATCTAAATCTCCAGCCCTAAATTATATCTTATTTGTAAAACTTACTGTATAAATTTGGTTTATTTGTATAACTGTACATATATATGTATGTACATATATGTATATATACATACATACATACATACATATATACATACACACATGTATGTGTGTGCATGATTGTTTTGAAGTTGTGTAGAAAAATGCTGATGTGAAAGTGATAGTGTATTTTATACATCATGTTTTGCTTGGATGCATCTGATATAGAAAACAAGTTACCATAGATTTTGGTTGTTTTTTCCATATTTTTAACTTTTTGCTAATGCATAATAGTATATAATGGTTGCATTGTCATGGGGTTGGCACGTGTATATGACACATTTTAATTCTTATTTCAGAATTTTCCTTTTGCCATCCACCATTCTTTATTCCTTTCTTTAATACCAAAGATCTATGTCTCTACTTCAGTTATCTCTCTCACTTTACTCTTTAATTATACTTTTGGTTTCTCAAATAAAAGAAATCATGCAATATTTAAACTTGTATATCTGATTTATTTTTACTTCACACTGCAGCTTCAAGGTAGATCTATTTAACTAAAATAACTGAAATTTACCCTTATTTGTGACATAGTAGTATTCACTGAATATAAATAGCAAAATGTCTTTATCCATTTATATATTGATGGATAAGTATGCTGATTCCAAGATCTAGCTATTAAAAGTTGTGTTGCTATCATGAACTGAGCTGCTATGAACAATGGTGACAACCCAAATGTCCATCAACTGGAGAGTGGATAGATTTTTTTTTAGTAAAATGGAGTACTATTCTGCGATAAAGAATGACAAGATTGATTCATTTATGTGCAAATGGATATACCTGGAGGACACACTAATAAGTGAAATAAATAGATCACAGATAGGCAAATACCAGATATTTTCTTTGATATGAGCACCTGTAGATGCAAATGAGCTCTAGAAAGTATAACAGTTTTTGTAGAATGGGAAGTTTCCAAAGGAAATGTGGTGTAGGAAAGTAATGAGGGGAAGGAATAAATATGATTCTGAAAGAAAATAAAAGAGCATGTGTATAGGGGGTGGGGAGGTGTGGGTGGTAGGGATATGGGTAAAAATGAGAATTAACTTGTGTCGTATATTGGTACAAATTCCCCGATGTTATGTGTGATTGTGAGATGATATAAATTGTACCAATAAAGAATTTTTAAAAAGTTGTGGTGCTATAAACATGGGTATATGTATGTCATTGTAGTATGAGATCTTTAACTCTTTTTGGATGATGCCTAGCTGGTGAATAGCAGAACTGAATGAATTTCTACTTTTAGTTTTTGTGTTTTGTTTTGTTTTTTTTTTGAGACAGGGTCTCGCTTTGTAGTTCAGGCTAGCTCTGAGCTCACTATGTAGCCCAGGCAAGCCTCAAACTCAGCAATCCTCCTGTCTCTGCCTCCCGAGTGCTGGGATTACAGGCATGAGCCACCACACCCAGCATATTTTTAGTTTTCTTGTGCAATCTCCATACCGATATTCACAGTTATTTTACTAGTTTATATTTCCACCAAGAGTGTATGCCCCTTGTCCTACCAACTCAGCACCATTTGTTTTTATTTAATTTCTTGATGATAATCATTCTTTCTGTAGTAAGAAGGTGTTTCAACATTCATTTAATTTGCTTTTCTCTGATGGTCAAAATGTTGAACATTTTTTCCTGTATATATTAACCATTTGTTTTTATGATATTTACCTTTCACATACTCATATCTTATTTGGAAGATAAACTAGTCTCAAACTTGTAAAAGTAAACCTTTCCTGTAGAACACTGCTTATAGAATTTCTCTGACATTTTCTGTGTTTACAGAGAATTTGCATTTAAAAGATTTTACTGAACTGTCTTTAAATGAGGAAGATCAATAAAAAGTTCATATCCCACAGACTTTTTAAAATCTACAAGATGAAATATTTGTTGTTGTTGAAGCCAAAACTTCTGAAGTGTTATCCCTGATTCACCTCACAGTGCTGATTTCATATGTTGACTTCCCCTTGATCTAAACAATCTTTCTGTGCAAAGGGGGTACTGTAGCACCCCTATGTTTCTGCACTTCTAGATTATTATATCCATAATTTATTTATGATTTCAAGACAGCCTCTTTAGAAGTACTATAATAATTTTCACAAAAATACAAAAATATCAAATAAATTGTACAGAAGCAAAAACACCTCAGATGTAATCATGAGAAAGGAGACAATGCTAATCAGCCTCATTTGGAAACCAATTATAAGGCTAAAATAATAATATACTGC
Organism: Thryonomys swinderianus; assembly: GCA_004025085.1. Lineage (NCBI taxonomy): Eukaryota > Metazoa > Chordata > Mammalia > Rodentia > Thryonomyidae > Thryonomys > Thryonomys swinderianus. The sequence continues at coordinate 13,671 of PVIC010006366.1, forward strand.
TGGCATTAGACCATACAGAGTTCATACCACTGAAACAAGAGAGACTCAAATGATGATCCTAATTTATCTTTGATAAAGATTTTGAGAATATTTGCTGAAGTAAACATTAGATTCTCAAATGAACTGTGAGAAAAACTGGATGTGTGTGCAAAACAATGAAATTCGAATCTTGTCTCATATAAAAACTCAAAGCAGATTAAGTAGATAAATGGAGGTCATGAAATTGTAAATATAGGGGATAAAGCATCATGATATTTGTTTTACCAATGATTTTTTGGCTAGAAATCCACAAATGAGAAAAATAAATTTAGACAAGTGGGATGTTAGCAAACCTCTTCCATTCTCCTCGGCAATGCAATTAACAATATGAAAAGATAACATAATTAAGGAAAAATACTTTCAAGTCACATACATGTTAAGGTATTAATGTGAAACCATATTTAAAATTCCTAAAAAAAAAGTCAGCAATGTCACAAACAAACCAGTTTGGGCAAAATATTTGAATAGGTATTTATCCAGAGGAAAAAAAAATGAATAGTTTAAAAAATTCTTAACATTTAATACTCAGGAAAGTACAAATCAAAGGTACAATGAGATAATATACCAGTTAAGAGGACCAAACAAAATGCAATAACAAATGTTCACAGTAGAAGACATTGGAACCCTTATATGTTCTTGATGGTAATGGATCAATCAGTATGGGAAAAATAAGGGGATTCCCTTGACAATAAAAGACAGAGCTCACAATCACACTCAACATATAGAATTCAATTAAAAAAAGACAAAGCTGTTCTGTAATCTAGTGACCAACGTCTGTGCATTTCCCAAAAGTGTTGAAGTTAGCACCTCAAAGAAATATTTTCATCTCCATATTCACTACAGTGTTACTCACAAGATACAACAGATTAATGGCTAAATAAACTATTGTTCATATACACAAAACAATATTTAACCTCAAAAACAGGAAGAAATTTTGTTACAAGCAACAAGGAAGAAATATAAAACCATTTTGCTGAGTGAAACCTGCCAGCCACAGAGAACAAGTGTTACATCATTTCACATATTTGAGTTTCAAGAGACAGCAGGCAAGACACCCAATGGATTCTCAAAAAGACAAATACCGTCAAATCCTGAGTATGACTTTTTGCCCTATGCATTCATATATATGATACAATTTAATTTATAAATTAGGCAGAGTAAGAGATTGCTAATGACTACTACTGAACGTTTTGTGAACATGAACTCTGTCTCTCAAAATAATTTTTGAACTCTGTTTACTTTTCTGTTTGCAATGAGATCAGAAGATGCAGGGATCTATGAGCCATTATGGAATGACGTGGAGGAAAGCAACATGGCCATAGTGACCACGAGTGAGGCCAGCTGCCTCGTGGGAGGTACTTGAGCTAGGGGAGTAAGTGACTCAGAGGTCAGTAGCATACAAAGCATGAGCACATTGAGTACACTGGGGAGAAGCATGATTCTGGTTGTGGGTGTGACGCAGGAGGACGGTACAAGACTTAGTCATCCTCCTCTGACACCAAATTTAAACATGACTTCTTGATTTCTGGAATTTTCCATTTGACATTGCCAGACCAAAGAAAACTGTGGGTAATTAAAATGGGGAAAGGAAAAGAACAAATAAGGAAAGCTACCATATAAGGGCAGCTAAAGCAACCCAACGCATGGGAGTACAAAGTGGAATGAGAATTGGGGAGAATTACTCACTGGCCATAATAGTGTCAACTACATGGGATAGAAAATTATAGATTTGCCATATGACATTTAACTTGTAGTTAACAGTACAGTATTATACGCAGTGAGAGTGAATTGCACAGTGACTATTATTATTTTAGTAAAAGACATATTCCCACTACCTCCCCACAAAACAACCCCACAAAACTCCTCGCTTCAAACACACTCATCGTGTGCTTCCTGCCACCGCATGAATCCCTTCCGGAAGCCTCCATTCACTGGATACTTTTCATTCTACTGTCATGGATGTCACTAGGCCCCGAATTGGTTCAGACCCATCTTTCACAGTTATTTGAATTTAAGAACCCGAAGCTGAATGGGGCCGGATCCAGCGACCGATCGGAGGAGCGCACACCGCTGCTGCCGCGAGGCTGTCTTCCGGTGGACGGCACTGGGCGGCGCCGTGCGGCATGGTTTCGGCCACACCTCACAGTCATGGAAAATGACCTTCCACACTGCTTTACAGTGGCAAGGACCGAGGGAAAAGGGTGTTTGAGACGAAGGGATATTTTGAGAGGGATTAATGAAAATATGTTTTGTTATTTTTTTTACTATAATGAATATTGTGAAATTTAACCACTCAACATATATTTTGATTTCTCCATATGCACTTGCATTTCATTATAGGGGTGGTTTTTATGACATGTGTATACTGCAATATTAAAGCAAGAGTATTCATCATAAGAAGTTTTTTCTTTGCGTTACTGAATGTGTACTCTACCTAAATAAAGCCAAATTTGAAACAAGGTTAAAAGAAGGTAAGAGGGGATTGAAGGCTGTGTAGTCTTCACTGGGGAGGACGTTACCTCTGCCTTCCCCTTTCCCTTTCCCTTTCCCTGTTGATCATACTCACTGAAAGCTACCTCTTGATCGTATTAGCTCACTCTTTCTCCCCTCTGGGTACTTCCCTAGTAGAAGGAAATGTCAACATCATTTCCTTTTGACCAGAAAGAATTATTTTTAGTAGGGTTACAGACTGTGTTGTTGAACAGCCTTTTAATCTTTGTCTCAATTTTCTTCATCTTTAATGTAAATAAACTTTTCATCTCACAAATATATTGTGAAAATTATATATATGAAGAAATTTTCTTGAAAACAAGAGACAGAAGCACTGTGCTATTAGTTTGAAGAAAACCTGGCTAAAATGTTTTTGAACTACAAAGGGTTTCTTCTACTAGGAAACAGGAAGACGTGGTGGAAGTTGAAAGTAGCTTTGCTCTGTGATATGTAAAATACAGTGGCATTAAACCATTCGAATGCAGGCTGCCATGGAAATCCTTTTTACTGGACTTCAGTATTCTGACACATCTCTTGCTATAAATCAATACGCAGACCACCAAATATTGATGAGTCAGCCCTTCTGCAATACTCAAGGAGCAATCCATTGTCCAACCTCTTGTTGGTTCCCTACAGAAATCAATTTGCTTTACCTTCCAGAACAGCTGAGTTTGTCAGCTTATCCTCTTACTAACTTTTAGGAGCAGAATGTGAGTTTGTGAGATGTGAATCCTCAGAAACAGTAGTGCTAAGCTGATTGGTGAGAGCTTTCATATGAATGAGTCGATTTCAAGAAAGTTTGAAAACAAGCAACAAATCTTTCAGAAACAAGGGGGGAGGCTATTTTAGGGATTTAATGAATACAGCTATATTATTTCCCTAAGCCACTGCATTCAGCATTAAGGTGACAAATGCTTTTGAGAAGTTTTGCACAGCTATCACTATTAGCTCTTCATTCAGAATTGATCACCTACCATGGGAAATTGCTGCAGTCAGGTCTAAAAACTGTTGTCTGAGCATAGTTGAATGGACATGGATTGGACTCATGAGAAATGCATGGAAAATATGATCCTCCATTATAGACATCTAAATTGGGGATTTAGAAACAGCCTCCCACCAATATAGATTAAAGGGGAAGTTATGTGTAAATAGTTTAATTTTGGTACATTATGTAGATAAAATCAGAAAGGTTCGGTGCCTTCTATAGGTGGATAACGAGCCAGAGAAACAAGCAAACAAAAATCAATAGGTTAAAGAAAAAAAATCAATAGGTTAAATCCTGTAGGTTGAAACATGGGTACCAAAATATATTCATATTCTTACTCCTGATATGCTGAATGATATTTTATTGGGAAATAAAAGAAAGACTTTCTTTGCAGATGGAATTGAGCTAAAGGTCCTGAGATAGAGCTGGAGATATCCCTTATCCCGAATTCTTCACATGACTCCTCACAAGGAACAGAACCAGGCTTCTCACACAGAGGAAAGTTTAGCACTCAGAGGAGTGTTCCGTCCTCCCCACTGCACCCGCCAGCCGCAGGCTAAGCAGAGGCACAAGCCAGGAGAGACAAGCAGACTGTTTTCCTGCATCCTCCTGAAAAGCACCCCTGACAATACCTCTGTTTCGACCCTGTAATAATTTCAGAGTTTGACCTTAGAACCACGAGAGGATACATCTACTTTTGTGTTAATCACCAGCGCTGTGGTAATACGTTATAACCACTTAAAGACACCCATGTCCTCACTGTGTCTCTTCGTTACTGTCCCCTGTCAGTCTCCGCCATGAAGCTACTGTCGTGCTCCATTTTTCAAGAAGATACATATCGACTCTACACATTATTTTTTATTTCAAATGCACACTCTTAGCCACCAACGCAAGCACATTAATGTGCGGCACATGTACAGCTTGTTAATTAATAGGAAAAGTATCTATTCTACATGAGATAATTTTTTAATTTAATTTTTTGTTTAGTACATGCATGCAGTGCATGATAATGCACTCATTTTGGAGAAGATGTATATTACATACCAATTCATTGTCCTCATCCACTAACCTGCCTCCCGGGTCCTCCCACTCTGTCTCCTTCCTATTTGAAAAGTCTCTGTTTCCATTTTCTTCTCATATTAAAGTGAGGCCAACAAAGGCCTGGACATGCTGTCTGTTTTGGCTGAGGAAACATGAATGGATCTGTGAACATGGCATGTACACAAGGTCGCATGTGTACAAGGTCATGCAAAACCATCTGGATTGAATGTTTCCACTTTATCTTTTCGTAAAACCAAGAAAGTCTGGGATAGTGGTGCTCTTTGGACCCTGGTCCCAGGGAGGACTTAGGCCTCACAAGTAAAATAATGTAAGGAAAATTACACGTAGAGTTTAATAGTAAAAATTAAAAAACAGAATATGCGTGAAAACCTCTGATGATGCAAATCTCTGGGATGTAAAGAATCATTTTTATTTTAACATGAGATGTCTAAAACATAACAGCAGAAAAGTAAAATATTTACAGTGTGTTATGTATTCTGATAATATGTTGAAAAATTATAAAATATATATATATACTTTGAACACTAGATACAAATACATTTGTTTTGGTCAAATCAAATCTCAATCAAAATCTCAGGGAAAGTGATATTTTAAATCATTTGATCTATTTGTGTCACTATGTATTTTACATATACAACAACACTGAAAATTGATCTCGACAGAAAGTATATTGAGAAGTAGATTTAGTGGAAATGGGTCTTATATTATTTGAAAGCAAATAGTGTACTTTGGAGGAATAACATATATTTATAAGAAAACACTTAGATATATACCCAGACAGTCTATTAGGCAGTGTTTTTTCCTGTGAGTACCTAAAGCCATCAAATAACTGAGAGAGAGAGAGAGAGAGAGAGAGAGAGAGAGTGTGTGTGTGTGTGTGTGTGTGTGTGTGTGTGTGTGTGTCTATACTGCCTAGTAGAAGGGGAAAAAGTATATACAGGGAGAGAGAGTGAAAGAGAGAGAGAAAGGGGGGCAAAAAGAAGAAAGAAAGAGACAGAAAGACAAAGAGAAAGAGGAGACCAACTGCAAAACACAGCGCTTTATTTTATTTTAAGCAGCTACCTCACATGATTGTGGTGGCTGTCAAATCTGAGGTCTAAAATCTATGGGATCAGAAAGCTGCGGGGTTGACAGAGGTGCTGTGGCTGGTGGGACTGAAAGGCAGTGTGGGGGAAGCGTTCTCCCCCCTGAGAGGCCCTAACCCCATCTTCATTCGAATCTCTTCACAAACCGGATCAATCTCATGTACTAGTTCTACTGATTTAAATGTCAATGTAATCTATAAAGTATATCCACGTTACCTGCAAGCTGCTGGTCAACCGAGCATCTGTCAGTCAAAGGAACACATAAAACTAACCACATCCAGAAGTCTGCAGGGAGGTTCTATTTATTTCAGTAATGGAGAAAATAAAGCTTTGAAATGAGCAGGTATATGATCAAAAGTTCAAGGGTCAGAAACTCCTTGTTAAAAACGTCATGTTATTTTCATACTTCCTTTTATTGACTCAGACTTACAATTAGACAATTCTCACAGTGAATGTGCTTTTTGTATTTATTTTAGTTGGAGTTTGTCTACCATTCTATTTGTGGTTTGGCATATATTATTAATTCGAGAAGGTTTTAAGTCATTAGTACTTCTGTTCTTTCTTCTATTCCTCTTGGACACCCATGATAACCTTTGCTACTTGTCTGCATTTTCTGGAGTTTTCTCCTGTGCTCTCTTTCACTGCTTCTATCATCCCATTTCCCACTAGCCCGTCTTCTGCTCGCTGATTGTTTTCATCTCTACATTCATTCAGCTGACAGAGTTGGGAGTCTTCAGTTCTCTCAGAAGGCTTTTAATATCTCACATTTTCTTTTGATTGATTCTTAGAATTCCCATCTCTGCTTGTAGTATATATTTATTGCTAGATCTCTTTTCCTTATTTTTCCATGAGAGTCTTAGTGTCCTAGTCACTATTGTTTTTAAATCACTATTTTGATGATCCCAAAGTCTATTTCCCATTTCAGTCCAAGTATAATTACTCTTTCATCTCTTGAGACTACACTTTTCTTGACGTTTCATATATATTGCAATTTCTGTTTTTCTGTTGGCTTCACTTCTAGACACACAAAGTTTCAAATCTGTACCTCCTTTGTCACCTTTTAAACTTAATATTTTCAAAGTTCTACCCCTCAGATACTTGTATGGCTTTCAATTTCCCTCAAGGCTGTTACATTAGACCGAGGCGATGTGTGGCTCAGACGTCAGAGAGTAAGTTTTCTACAGTCTCCCAGTGAAACCTCCGTCTGTTGGTGAGGTCAGTCCACAGCCTGACTTACACTAACAAGTAGTATGATTTTCTCCCATTTTTCCCTATTCCCTGGACTGGCTGTAATATTTACTGTCCATTTTCCTGCAGACCAACGCCAGTTGACCATATTCACTTTCCTCCGCGGGCAACACAAGGCAGAAAATTGGGGCTGGAGTGGTTATTGAGCCTTCGCAGAGACTGTTCTCTGGTCTCCTCCTACTAACCCTACAAAGAAAGCTCTCATTAGCCCAGATGCTCTGAGTGTTTTTCACAGTGATTACCTTTCCTTTCACTTTCAGACCAACCACTTTTTTGTTCTTCTTCTTGTCCTCATGAAATCATGCCAGAAATCCTCGGGGAAGATGTCACGAGAACGTGAGGTCTTTCAGGTCCCGCCTGCACGTGTCTTCTCCCGCCTATCATCCACCATCAGGACTTAGACTTTGCGAAGTCAGAAGTTTTACCCACGATTCATCCTATTTATGGCTCCTCCAGCCTCCATTTCACAGAAGTGGATTCCATCTGGGTTCCGTGGGATAACCCTGCCTTTCCCTATAATGAAGGGCTGATGTCCCCTAACCCCAGATTTTTTTCAATTGTTTAACTATTTCTTGTTCAGCTTGGTATGACGGATTTCAATCTCTTTGGATGGCCCAGTTCAAACTGCTCTGCCCTTTTGGAGTACTGTGGTTAATTTTACTACCTTCAGTTCTCACTGTACTCATTTCCCCAGGTCAAAAAAAATCAATAACCTATGAAAATTTCAGATAGCTTGAAGTATTTTCCAATTTAGGTTTTGCTTTTCTTCCAGCGATAACCACCTGCCACTCACAGAAATTCCACTCACTCGCATGCCACAGTACATTCTCACTTGACTGTTCCAGGGCTCAGAGTGTTCATCTACCAGACAAACTCCCACTCACCTTCTATTTCCAACTTCCCCACGTAATTTGCTCCGAATCTGAAGGAAGAAATTCTGACTTGCCTGAATTGGTTATTTCACTATGCGTGTTTCTATTTCGAAAATTGGAAGTTGGGTTACACTTATATTTTTGTGCCCATTTCTCAATCAAGAATTCAGTTCTTGAGAATCAAAACAGATCTGCGTATCTAACAGAAATTTTAATACTTGTCCCGTGGCATTTGTTTTAGTTGAACGGATGGTGCTATTGAGAGGGACTATGGGAGAGAAATGAGAGAGACAGGGAGGCACATGTACAGCTGTTTAATTCCCAAATGTAGAAAGCAAGTTCAGATAGAATGTAGTATAATCTGTTAAGAGAATCTATTGTTCTTGTTGACATGATAAATCAAACAGATAAAGCAGATTGAGCCACAAGACACACTTGACTGAAAGCCCACAGCAGAATCCATTCACATCTACTTGAAAATAAGTTTTGACACTAATGTGACCTTATATCCTTCTACCAGCAAAAAATGAAACATCACCAGAGCCAGCCCAACTCATCTCGTAGGTAACATGTTGAAACTGTAGTGATGTTAGCTGAGGCCTGAAACCCCCTAGTTCCCAGCAAGCTACCAGAGGCACTTGGATGACACCCCTTTTCAGAACTGTCAGGAAAATCATTGCTCTCAACACTTTAATCTTGGACTTCTTGCTTTCAGAGGTATGTGACTAACACCAAATTTATGGTGCATGAGCCGTCTAGTTTGTGGTACTTCATGTAAACCCTAGGAAACTAAAACTCTGATTATGAGAAATGGGACATTACTACTACAAATATCTGAAAATCTGGAAAATATTTGGAATGAGATGATGAGTAAAGACTGTAAGAATATCACAACATGATTTGAAAAGCCCTAGATTGCATAGACATATGGGCATTAAGATTGGTCCCAATGGAAAATACAGCAGAGAACTTCACAGAAGGCCTATTAATATAATGTGCATATTGTAATGAAGAGAATGTTACTAGAAACATGAATATTAATGATAATTCCAGTGAGAACTTAGGTGAAGTCATTAGTATCTGTAGAATAAAACTGAATGAATCTCAATATAGACTCACAGTTTTTAATTGATTTAATTTAAATTAAATTAATTTAATTTAATTTTAATTTAATTTAATTAATTTAAATTTTAAAATTTAAATTTATTTTTTTAATTGTATTGGGTGAAAGAATTGGTAAACAATGAATTAGAATTTGTGAAGCAAAATGTTGAATCCATGGTGTGTTTTTTTTTCTACTGCTTCTAGTAAAGTGAAAAAGAGGAGTGAAAACTAGTCTAATTTTAAAAACCAAGTGTGCTAATTTTATTGCACATACTTGAAACAGTGTCAATAGTGGACAATCTGTTAAAGTGATTCAATATATCATCAAATAGCAACACAGAAGAAAAGGCAGAAACAGAGTTATTCAGGAAAGATCAGTGGAAGACCCTCTTCTGTGGTATCTTGGACATGAATGAGTTTCTTGGGGAACAGTTAAGTTTTTATAAACAGTCTACTGGCACAAACATAATAAACCTGGGCAAATAGAAATACAGATGGAATAAAATGAAAGAGGAATGACCTGACGATAAACTTATAAGAAAAAAAAATATCTTTATCATTTCTCTACTATGAGAAACTAAAGGTGTAAATGTGTCCAGAATATATGATAGATATTGTGAAATAGGAAGAAAATGTCTAAAGGGAAAAGGGAAAGGGGGTGGGGGAAAGTAAAGAAGGGACAAAAATTAATGGTTAATAATTAAAAATGGAAACAAAAGTTGTATATAGAGAGAGTTGGGGGTGGTAGGGAAGGCAGAGGAAAGGGAAAAATGAGAATCAAGATAAATCATGCACAGGAAGAAATGTGTAATATTGAATGTGATCATAATGTGTATATAAAATGTTCCCATAAATTCAATAAATAAGAGAAAAGTAAAAATAACTTTGTAGTGATTACCATGTCCCCAGAGGGGTCGCAGGGACTAGATGGAAGGCTTCCTTAGGGAGAGCACAAAACGGTGTACTGTAGATGCACGTGCAGGCGAGATCTGCAAACCCGACCTCTATCCTTGAAGAACATGGGATAAAAAGTGTTCCTGAAACGTGCTAATAAACTCAGTGTACTGAAAAACAAACAAAGCATCACCAAAGCAAAGTAAATTACTCTCAACTCTTCAGATCTAATTCGGTTCACCCTGGCTGTGTTGCACTTTTTGAGAGCTGCAATCTTGTTTGTTGTTTTTCGGATTTTCTTCTTTCTTTAGAAATGGGAATTTCTGTCCTGTGACTGCATTTTGGAAGGAAATACCTATTCTCTGACTCACTGTTTCATACACGGAGAGAACTTTGCTTCAGGCCTAGTCACATTCCAAGTTTCACTAGTATTTTATTAAGATTATATTTAGATGAGATTATAAATTGAAAGCTGATATTGGAAGAAGAAAAGACTTTCAGTTAAGAATACATTTGGCAGATAGGCAGGGCATGAATATTATGGAGTCAAGAGACAGATTGTTATGTTCTGAACTGTACCCCCCCAAATTCATAGGGTGACACTATAACTCCCAGTTTTTCCCATCGTGACATTATTTGGATACAAGGTATTCTTAGAGATAATCCATTAAATAAATTCATCAAGATGGAATCTAATCCAATATGATAAACATTTCTATTCAAGAAAGAAATTTGGAGATAGGCAAGAAAATTCCCATGTGGAAAAAAAAAGAAACAGAAATAAACATTTCTCTGCAAGCCAAGGAATGCCAAGAATTACCAGAAGCTATGGAGGGAAGGAATCACGCTCCCTCACTCTTCTCAGAAGGAGCCAACTCTGGCCAGGCGTGGTGGCTCATGCCTGGAATCCCAGCACTCAGGAGGAAGAGGCAGGAGGATAGCTGAGTTTGAGACTAGCCTGGGTTACGTAGTAAGCTCAGGGCCAGCCTGAACTACATTGTGAGACCCTGTCTCAAAATAAAATAAAAAATAAAAAAATAAAAAAAGAAGGAAGCAATTCTGTCAAGAACCTCATTTTGAACTTCTTGCAGGCAGAAATGTGAGACAAGACATTTTTTCTACCTTTTAAACTAGTCTGTAGCAGTTTGCTACAGCAGTGCTAAAAAATCTAGTCAAACATCATATAAAATTTAAAATAAGGAAAATCTAGATTTTCTTGTGGTCTGATTTAAAACATTGACATCTGTGCATCATTGTTAATAGTTGAATTAAAATCTCACCGATATGCAATCAATGATGTTTCTATGCTTATGAAATACTGAGGTAAAGCCTAACCAGTGCATCCTTTTTTTAAAAACAGATGTTTCACATGTGAAGATGTGACTGTTTCAGATGATCAGTAATTATTAAAATTCTTGTGCTAAAAGCTTTTATTTGCATGTTCAACTTCTAACATTTTCCTACCTGGCCCACTGTGACTACATTTTCATAAAGTGCCTTTTCTTTATAAATAAGAATATATACATCTCAAGAGTAGGGGACTTGGAGTTTTTGTGATGTTTTGTGGTATATTGTTTACTCTATTTAATTCCTGTTTTTAATTTATTTTATTAAGCAGAACTCCTGTCCCTGAGTCCGAATATTCACACTGTTTATAACTAACTGTGTTGTAGCCGGGCGTGGTGGCTCACACCTGTAATCCCAGCACTAGGGGGGCAGAGGCAGGAGGATTGCTGAGTTCCAGGCTTGCCTGGGCTACATAGTGAGCTCAGGGCCAGCCTGAACTACAAAGCAAGACCCTGTCTCAAAAAAAAAAAAAAAAAAAAGCCAAAACTAACTGTGTTGTATTCATGGTGTTGCTCATAAAGGGACATGAAAGCAGCTCATGGTAACTTCTGGTTACTGGAATATGGTTTGACTCTTCCCTGTTCCATGCTGCTGTCTGAAGTCATAAGCCTTATGCATCGATTTGCTGAGCTATCACAGAAGCTGTCCTATCACGTGTTGTCACCGTATTTGTTAATCTACGTAAAAGAGCACACCAAACTCATTTTATTTAGAGCCATGGTGACAAAAGCAAAAATCAAGCCTTAGATCTTTTTGCAAAATAAAGCAAAGTAGTAATATATTAATAAATAATTCAGTGAAGTAGCAGTTTCTCTATTTTTATCTCTGCCATCCTGTGGGAGAAAAGGCACATCATGGGGGGGGGGATCACGATGAGTTAATGTTTCTTTAGGACCTGATACTACTTTAGGATTCTAAGTGACTTTGGCATTTAAAATGAGCTCTGTCTCTGGGAGGATCAGCCAAGAACTTCTGTCACCAGCTTTCCATGCGCCCTCAACCCGTCCCATTTGTGTTGCTTCCTGGGCTGCTCCTCCGAAGCTCTTGCTTTTGGGGGTTCAGCACTGCCACTTCCTGTGTCCACATTCGGGCCCCTCTCATTCTATAGCATTGCGTTGCCACAGTCTGTCCATGTCTATCCAGGATTCTCTGCTGCGTCTCTCCCTGACCTAGGCCCAGTGCGGCGTGCCCCATTGACTTCCATCCCAGGGAATCTCTCAGAGGCCTGTCACCCCGAACAGCACCCGCAGCCTAATGAGCATGGACGTTTGCCCCCAGTGCTGCGGCGCGGACTCCCCCACATTCCGCAGGTGTCCATCTGACAGCTTACCGAACGACTCCATTTGGGTTTCTAACAGATGTCTGAAACTTCACAGGCAAGACAGATAGCTCGGCGGAAAGCAGGGCCCCCGGCTCAGTGTTCTGTTTATCATGTTTCTGGCATCAGTTTTCACTTTGTTGTTCAAACATCAAACAGGTAAGGGGTCCAGGATTCTTGGTGTTCCTCACGGTGTGTGTATTATTCAGTCCATGGAATACATGCACATTCGCTTCATAGCCTGAGTTACCTGGTGTGCTCTGGGGTTAGTGCTTTCACTGTGGAGATCCTGCTGGCCTTGGCCAAATAAAGGATCTTCCTGTCTTTGTCCCTAAAACGGTAGTCACTACCCATCTAACTGATGATCTGAATTTTATCATGCTGGTTTATATCAGAATCATTATTTATCCAGATATCATAATAATGATTTATGCATTCATGTCATCAGAATTTACACTCCATGTAGAAAAGCCTTCAAACATATTCCTCCCTTGGCCTGCAGCACTTTAAAAAGATTTTGGGATTTCACAAATATTAAATAGAAACATAATTAACAAGTGAATGGATAAATGTCAATGTGGAAAATGTGTATCTTTTATTACAGTTGAACAAAATTGTAGTATTTTGTTAAATGATAGAAACACAAATGCTAAATCTTCTAAAGGTTATTTAAATTATGTTACTAACAACAGTAAAGTCCTAAAGTGCTATCCTCTCTAATACCTCATTTCAGACAATCCACAGTTTTCTTTGTGAAAAGAGCATGGTCAAAAATAAAGATTTTAGGGCCGGAGACTTAGCCCGGTGGTTCTGGCACCTGCCTTGAAAGCTCAAGGTCCTGAGTTCGATCCCAGTAACCACATACAACAATGATGGTCATGTGGGTGTGGTGATTCATGCCCAACAGCAATCAGTACCACATACCACAGTGCTGGATGTGGTGGATCACACCTGTAATCCCAGCACTTGGGAGGCAGAGACAAGAGGATTGCTGAGTTTGAGGTTTGCCAGGGCTACATAGCAAGCTCAGGGCCAGCCTGAACTACAAAGTGAGATCCTGTCTTAAAAAAATAAAAAATAAATAAAAAATAAAGATTTGAGTTACTATAAATTCATTACCAGTGTTCCTGACTACTTTGAGGGAAGACTGAAAATTCTTTATTTCTAAAATATGCACATATTTTTATAAGGCCTACTTTAAAGATGTATCCCAAACTAAAACATGATTTAGAAAGATTACTAATGGAAGAAGTTTTCTGCTTAATTTTCACTGACATAAATAATTGGATTTCATTTTTAAATGATTATTGTTTGATTTCAATTTGCATATAGAGTATATTTAATAAGGTTGTTTCAAGGAATATTTAGGGATTTGTTACTGCAACAGTTTTTTATTTCTTTGTTCATTTTTTAACATAAGCCTATGAACAAATATAAGCATTATTTACACAAATGTGCTATGAAATCATTAAGCAGAAATAAACTGATTTCATTTTTATAAACTCTAGCCCAGCCAGAAGTATCATTAGGTTGTACTACTAAGAATGAGGAAGTTGATTTATTAAGATAAGTAAACAGAAGAATATAAATATGTATAAGAAAATAAGAGGAAATTTAAAAATTGCAAACACTTTAATCTTTGTAAGTAAACTTTCACCCTGATTTGTATCACCCAATTTAAATTGGAAAACATTACACATACAGTGGCAACAATATATACATATTGTAGGAAATTTTGTCCAGTTTCCTTTTATTTTGTTTCTTTTTAATTTTTTTCTTTTGAGATAGGGTCTCACTTTGTAGTTCAGGATAGCTCTGAGCTCACTCTGTAGCCCAGGCATGCCTCAGACTCAGCAATCCTCCTGCTTCTGCTTCCTGAGTGCTGGGATTATAGGCATGTGCCACCACGCCCAGATAAAACTACTTTTTTTCTGCATTTAGATGCAGAGTAGAAAATGATTTTGCCACTTTCTGCTAGACATTCTTTTCTATTTTGGAACAGAGACCAGGATGATTTTCCAATAAATATTTTTAGAATGTTGTTAAGATTAGAACAATTACTAGTTTTTTTTTTTTTCTGTTGGCATGAAAAGCCAAAAAGAAAGGAATAGGAGGCAAAATCACTCCTTGCCATTGAGAAATGTTTAACCCCTCACCTCAGGATTCCCAAAGTCCTTAAACCAATATTCAACTTCAGAAATCACAGGAGTAGTGCAATCCCTAAATTGCCAACAGACCTAATCAATCTCCTGAAGTCATTCAACCGGCCCTAACACGTGGAGACCAAAGATTCTGTTGCTCATGCGCTCTGGGAAGTTCTCTTGATTCACTTTTCTTATGGGATAGTTTACGTTTCTGACCTTCTAAAGTAACCATTTTTAAATTCTCTTAACTCTGGTCTCACAAATGAGAAGTAAAACTTTATTATTTCTCATAGCTGACATACGACAATTACCCTTCTTTGGTTAATATAAGTAAAATAACAAACAAACAATAAAAATGAAAAGCAGCGAAGGAATAAATAACAAATAATAATCCAAAGAGTGAAGAATCGTCTTTGTCTCTTCTGAGTACCTTACTATTGTCACCTTTTTTTTTCCTCCAAAGTTGTTTTGTTAACCTTTCAAGTTCTAAGATTTTAGCATCTCATTTTTAATTGTATCCGTGCTGAAATAGCTTTATTGCGAGTGCCCCTGTCAAGTTTTTGAAGTTTCAGTATTTCAGTACAAGTCTCCTTATCCTTTATTGTAGCAAATATGTCTTGAAGCAGAAGTTGTTTTGGCTCCAGAGTCATTAAGTTAGTCATTTTATTTTCTGCCTACAGTACAATTTATTTTTACTCTTCTTGTTCAAGTCACCATTTCAAAATATCTTCTGCATGCATTTCCTTATCTAATATTTTGCTTTTCCAACCTTCTTTAATTTATTCAGTTTGGACAAACTCTCAATCTGTTAATCTAATTGTCAAATTCATCTAAGGCAAAGCTGACAGTAATGGCAATGCAGTAGTTGGGATTCGTGTGGCTGTAAATTTCCTGACTGCAGTCTTGACGCAAGTTTGGTTTAAAGCATCTGTTCACTGCAATGCCAATTTCAAACCTTCTTCCTCTGTTCAGTCTCCTCGTCTAACAAGCCTATACCTTTCAACAAGCATACCTACTTTTTAGATAAAATAGATAAGACAAAATAAGAAAGCATTTCCTGCTATTTCCCTACATAAATACTGATGTGAATTTATATTCATTCTGTCCATTTTTCCTCCAGTTTCAATCCAGAAAATTTCTCAGTCTCCCCTTTTTATATAGAATATCCCACAATCATTCATTTCCCCAATCCCTAAAAGATTCCTTGTACTATATTACCTATCAAAATCAAAATAGGAGTACATGTTTCTCAGGATAAATAAAATAATGAGGATGACAAAAATATTTTAAAACTTGTCATCATTTCATCTAGTAATAATATTAACTGTTCCTTTACTTTCTCAACAAAACCCTGGTGTACAATACACCTTCAGCATGCCATCATTTTCTACCCAATTAATAATTTTTATTGGATAATTACTTCCCCCTTTTATATAGGAATACAACTCTTGGTGATGAGACCTATCTGCCCAGCTCAATAAATTCAATACTCTTTTGACTCTCTTGATGTTCTGTGCTTTTTCAGCAGCATTTGCCAGTTCAAGTCTCAATTTGAGACACTTTCAGTACCCCACCCAACACTAGTATCTTGTTTTAAAGTTTGCTTTTCATTTGCCTGTTTCTGAAGATAGATACCAGATGGGCAGTGAGATGGTTCCTACTGTTGTCTATTAGATGTTTCTATTGCAATTCAAATAATGTCTAAGGGTGAGAATAGAAAAGACAAGAAAAGTGATATATGGGCCTCCCTCTCCATCTCTTCCTTCCCTTTCCTTTCTGTTCAGTAGTTAATCACTAGGACATATTGTGCTGGATATTCAGGAATGAGTTAGAGGACTAAGAATTATTTCAAACAGACTGTTCTGTACACTTTAACCATCTTAATATAATTGCCACTATCTATATTTTCTCAGTAATTAACTCATCATGCGAGAAACATTTGCTATAGTGAAAATCAAGGAAAGGAAGAAAAACTGGACAATCATAAAAAACATGAAGTGTAAAATAAAAGAAATTTAAGTTAGATTTCAAAATAAATTTCCCCTGGTATGCGTATTCATCTTCAAATTTACCAACCCAATGGATTTTGAACAAATGACCATGAGTTATGTTTTCTTGATAAGCTGGTTAAAAATTAACAAATTTATCCTCCTTTTTAAGGGATTTTACAAATATTATTCCAGAAATTTTGATCAAAGTACATATACATATTTTTAATTAAGGTTGTGGGTGATTGTTCATACAGTTCTTTGAGTATTTAAATTTGAGAGGACCTGGTTTTTAAAAAGATTGCAAACATAACATAGTAAAAGATTATTGAAGCATTCTAATAGTTCCTCAATTACGGAAATTAAAATAACAACATTGTGTAAATTCGAGATACTAAAACAAATCTTGACAAGCAAAGGAAGTTCTATATAACATTATGGTAAAAAAGAGGAAGATTAAGCTTAGAAATTTAAAACATTGAGGGGTAAAGAAAAATGTGATGGTAATAAAAAAGGGAAACAAAACATGTATTTAGGGGGTGGGGGTGGGGGTAGGTAGGAGAATGGGAACACTTGTGTCATATACTGGTACAAATTCCCAATATCAAGTGTGATCATACTAGGATGTGTATATATATAATGTACCAATAAAGCTAAAAATATTTTTAAAAAGAAATTTAAAACATTGAAAATGGTTGCTTAAAATAATAGTACAAGATTTCCTAACTTAAAATGGAAATAAAAAGCCATGAAGAAGCAGGAATGCTTTGATTTGGAAGAGGGATGGTGTTTTTATAAGAATAAAATACAAAGAACAGATTTGGTGATGTCTATCTCAGGTTTTGTTTTTTTGTTTTGTTTTATTTTGTTTTGTTTTTTTGGCCTACAAGGTGCTTACAATAGTAACTCCTTTCTATTTTCCTTATGATATCCTTTTATGTTCTATATTTGTTTTTCTTTTTATAAAAATTGAATAATTGGGTACTGGGAATCTTGTAGTAGAAAAATATTATGATGGATTTCTAAGAAAACTTCTAACTCCAAAGAATATAATTTCTATGATAAAATTAATATCCAAAGATTTATAGTTTTATTGTCATATTAAAGTTGTGCTATGGTTTGAAATAATTATATTCATTAATGATAAATGTCTTCAAAAGATTGATAATTGGATTGACTTTAGTTTTGGTACTATTTCTATATTTTAATAAAACTACCACTTCCTACATTTTATTTAATTATGTAATATAGTTGTTTTTATGATTGCAGCCCACCTTAGTTTTTATCCAAAAGAACTAGGATAATTTCTTATATTTTCAATAAGTTATACATATAAGAAAGAAAATTTGATACTTTAAGTAATTAATACCTATAAATCAATAAATGAAATAGCATCAATAGAGTCACCCTGGAAATGTAAAAAACAGAAATCCTCCTCTAAATGTCAATAATTAGTAGCTTCAGTAATAGTCACTCAATATAGGGTAGAGTTACACAGTTAAATTTTATTTTTTCTTAAAATTATTCAAGAAATATTACTGCCTGTGTATAACCAAATGGTAATTGTTAGAGTCAAATAGAACTTACCGCTAAGGACTTTTGGAATGAGAAATGCATATATTGTATTGAGATCAAATTAAGGCCCTGTGAGCAGACAAATCCCTTTAAAACACTGTATTCTTAATATTGGCATTTTGTGAACCCCTTTATTGACTATTATACTGCACATTTGTTTACAGAGTCTCGCATTAGAAAAGAAATAAATTGCTTGGAGTTTTGGAACACGTTCTAAATAGACACAAGGATTAAATTTTTCTCCCATGGTGCGGAGTGAGTACTGCGTTTTCAGCTGGCTAATCCGTATAATCCATGACTCGGCCTCAAGTCCCACAAAAAAATGAAAAGCTAGTTAAAAGAAGATAAGAAGTTATCTTCTGCCTGATAGTTAATTCTGACTCTGAGAAAAAAAAAAGTCACACTGCACTCTATTGAAAGTATCATTGAAATTAATTTAAATGTAAAAATGCCCTTAATACAAGCAAGTCAGGTCCAGCCACTGACACGGGGCTGAGACAGCAGCGCTGCCCCCGTTAACTCACTCGAAGGCCGCCGTCTCTGAGGCTCGAGGCGTTCACACCTGCGCATCCCCGAGGGCTCATAAATTTTGCTTAGCGAAAAGTTATTTCCTCCTAACTGATTTCCAAGTAGGTCAACAGTTGCACTTATAAATCGCCTATTGCAAATGAGAGCTGGAATATTTGGGATAGATCTCTATAAGTCAGAATTTCTGAGATATTTGGGAGTAGTGATGTTAAATTGTGATGTTACAAAAATGTGGTTTTCAGGGTAAAATGCCAGCCTATTTAAAATACTCATCATATATATATATATATATATATATATATATATATATATATATATATATATATATATATATATATATACACACACACACACACACACACACACACACACACATATATATATATATATGTTATATATTCCATAAAATTGGATGGGCTTCTTTAGGCTTTCTGCTGTGTAAAGTTTGTAGTAAGTTCATCTTGCAAAAAAAAAAAATCTGTCAACAAAGAAACAGATTGACGCTAGAACAAAGCATCTGTTAACATTGGAGCAGGTTTTTCTGTATTTCTAGAAAAGGGTACATCGTAATATTAATTGCAACAGTTTCTTGGACATCAACACTTTCACAGAGATCAAAGGAAAACATTCCCAGTGTGGTGATTTATTTATTTCAATTTGTTTAATTTCACCGTTTCCCTTGGGCTTTACCCATGAACAGATTTTTTTTCATAAGAAAGCAGATTTTTGAAGATAAACAACAGGAAACGGAGGCAGTGATAGGAATATTTCCAGTTATAAGCAAAGAGCAGCACTCCGGCCATCTGTTGCTTATCTCCTGCTACTGTTCAACACAAACACGAAGACCTCCATCGAGAGCCAACCTGCATGCAATTCATTCTTCAGCAATTTTATCCTGCGTCTGATAATGTAGGAAAGCTTTCCATCAGACTGGCCACAGATCAGACACACTTATTTCAACATTTATTCCTAATTTTGTTACCTTGTGGGAAGGCTTGGTAAGGTGACGCACCAACATTCATTAGCCTTCTGAGATTACCCTCCTCTTTGATCACAAAGTCTGGGAATCCAAAACTGCATTGTTAGGCCTTTTAGTTTATTTCTCACTTGATGATCTGTAGAGCACCCCGGAGTGACATATCTTCACCCAACAATAACACTTGCATGAAACGCGAATTCAAAACGCTGTTGAAAGGATAAGGAGAAGTCTTATCCAGGTCTTACTCGACTGGTAGCAGATCAGATTATAATGAACTAAAAGAGAGTAATTTTAGAGATGTCTGCTGTGAAGACTTCTGTCGGGTCACAGCGTCTCGGCTGTGGAAATGGCTCACAATTACCAGTTTGCCTGGCAGATAAATCAGAGCGCTGTTTTCAGAGAATTCCCACATTCCAGCCTAGAGTCAATCTGGAATAAGACCCAGAATCTTCCATCCATGATGGGAAACTGAACTACTATAAACACAATTCAGATTCACAGAACATTCTTTACAAAATAGGAAAATGGGCAAGTTAGGTGGTTGATTTACAAAGCCTTCTACTGTGGCTCCTCAGCTAGTCTGACAAAGTGTGTCCTGCTTTTTAAATGTCCCAGTTTCGTGCTATGTGAATGTGTCCAAATGTGTCTTGTCTCTTTTTGTATTCTTCATTTGAGAAATAGAATCAAATCAAGTTTCACTTGTGTCTTAGCAAAAAATCAGATCAATGAACTGAATGACACAAATGAAGAGGGACCCGAAGTAGAGCTGACACTGGAGAAAATGACTAATGCCCTGAGTTGTACTAATCAAAGCTCCTTACAGCACCGCTCAAATGTTAGTGATAACTGTCCTTTCCGCTATTTACTGATGTGTAACAAACTAATCAAAATTTAATGGCTTATAATAGAGTTCTGAAACAATAGCCCACTGGCTGGACTAGTCACGACATATTTTGACACACTTGAGTGGAAAGAAAGGTGTGCCATTTTTCAATGATTGAAACAGAACACATTTTGATGTGGAATTTGTATTCAACTCAAGTTTCAGTGTCCATTAATAAAGTTTTATCAGATCATAACAGTATCCATTTATTTGCCTGTTGACTGTGGATGATTTTGTGTTAGAATTGGGCAGCTGTAGATAAAAGATTTTCTGATCCACAAAGCTTGAAAGTACATACTACACTACTGGTCTACACGTTGACTTATTTGCATGTTGTTGTGATTCGGTGGGTGGGTGGGGCTCTGTATCATGTGCCCTGACTGAAATCTGTGTGTGGTGTGTGCAGCTAGATGCTTGGATGAGAAGAGACAGTCCCCAGCTCATCCCTGCAGTCCACTGGGTCTTCTTGTGTTGTCTGTCCTGATTCTCCACTCTTGTTAGTTCTTTTGTACATGGAGACTCATTTCAGCTGGGAACTCCTACAACATAAGCCACGGTGTACAAATGGTACCATCCCTACTGAAAACAGTAGGAACATTGGTCAACCTATACATAATCCATGTGGGAAATGATTAAAGACACTCTGGGTATCAGGGCTTAGATTATGTGAGAGCAACATTTTTTTTTTTTTTTTTTGAGACAGGGTCTTGCTTTGTAGTTCAGGCTGGCCCTGAGCTCACTAGGGAGCCCAGGCAAGCCTGGAACTCAGCAATGCTCCTGCCTCTGCCTCCCAAGTGCTGGGATTACAGATGTGAGCCACCACGACCCACACTGTGGTATATGGTATTGAATGCTGGTGGGCATGAGTCATCATGCGTAGCACTATATGTGGTTACCGGGGATCAAACTCAGGATCTTGCACTTGAGGCAGGCACCAGAGCCACCGAGCTAAATCTCCAGCCTGAGAGCAACAAATTGTAAGAGCATCTTGTGAGATGAGACAGGGTTTCTTGGCCAGCACCTGATGAAGCAAAATACTTGTTATTTACAACTTTCGTTTTTTTAAAATTTTTAACTTTATGGTACTTTGCATTTATACATCATATCACACTCGATATTGGGAATTTGTACCCGTATATGACACAAATTACAGCTTTCTTATACTATGGTTAAGACCACTTGGAGTCTTGACTGTGTTCAGTCCTTCCACTGTGGAGCTTGAGATCTTGAGTTAATGTCATAAACCTATGAAAACCAAATCTGAGTTTCTCTCAAGCTCATTATAATACCCTAAGGCAAGAAGCTGGTCAGACTAATGCCTTTCACTCCTCCTCATTTTTGCTCTAAATGAGATTTTGGTCGCATGTTTTCTTGTTTTCATGCCAGGTCACTGATTCAACACAGAGTTTATTCTTTTTTTATTTTATAAACTGTCTTCAGTACTTTTTCAGTAGATGGACAGTCATGGTGCATAGTTCAGCATTAGCCTGAGAGAGGGAATTGCTTCCATTAAAATAGTTTAAAATTAAACTTTTTATGTAAAATAATCATATAAAATAGTAAATGAATACGAACGCAAAACAAAGAAGTCAAATAAATGTAAATAATAAATTATCTTTGAAGTTTTTATTTAGATTCATTTATTGTGAAGGCTTTTCACTTCATTTCATTCATTTTTGTGTGTTTTAAAGGAAATCCCTGTGTTCATGTAAGGTGATCTACATATTTTAAAAACATATTACCCATGATCTTAGCCATAAGGCAGAGAAGCTATTTTTAAAATCATATTAAATTGCTACAGTGCTTTCTTGATTAAGATGCCATCACCAGACAGAAAATATTCAAATTATTTAGTGTCATCAAATAACAAATAACCATATGCAGATATAGTCCAATCTACATTACTCCACTTTTCCAATTGTGTCAAACTGATGTCCCCCTGAGTTTTGCCCAGTAAGTGAATAAAGATAAATGGAACTCAACACTGAATTGTTCATAATTTTAACACGTTTACATCTTTTGGACTAAAATTGTTTGATGAGTCCAGAGTTTTTGACAAGAAATGAAACCCATACTAGATAATTGTGTTGAATAGGAAGAGTTTGTCTTAGGAAAAAGCAAGTTCAATGAAAACGGAAAGCCAGTTAGAGATATTTGAAAAGAAACATTCTTCATTATCTTATCTGTATAAAAGTGCTTTAAATACATTCTCTAATTTGGCCATACATAATTTTTTTCATTAAAAGTATCAGTTTAGGGCCGGAGGGCTAGCTCAGTGGTTCTGGTGCCTGCCTCGCAAGCGCAAGGTCCTGAGTTCGATCCCCGGTAACCACATATAACGCTAGGTGTGGAGACACGCCCACCAACAATCAATAGCGCATACCACAATGCCGGACGTGGTGGCTCATGCCTGTAATCCCAGCACTCGGGAGGCAGGCACAGGAGGATTGCTGAGTTCGCGGCGGCTTGCCTGGGCACCATAGTGAGCTCAGGGCCAGCCTGAACTACAAAGCGAGACCCTGTCTCAAAAAAAAAAAAAAAAAAAAAAAAGTATCAACTTAACCACAAAAAGCATGTGGCAAGATTTAAATCAATTACAGGCACTTTATGAATATATCTACCTTGTGCTAAGAATGCACCACACTCTGATAAAGAAATGAAAAAAATAATCTCTGGCCTGGGAAACTTTATTTAAATTCATGAATTTTTACCAACAATGATGCTTTAGGAAAAATTATCCCTAAAAACATACCTCGTGTGTGGGTGTTCTAAGAGTAAGTACACAAAATTCAATAGAATGTTTTAGACTTTGAGGTAAGGAATTCTTACTATAATAAATGTTCAGGGGGAGATGTGCATCCTTCTTAAATAACTTCCCTGGGCTAGGAATTTAGCTCAGTGGTTCTGGCATCTGTCTGGCAAGTGCAAGGACCTGAGTATGTTCCTGAGGACAACATATCACAGGGCTGGGCATTTTGGTTTATGCTTGTAATCCCAGCACTCGGGAGGCAGAGGCAGGTTGCCATGAGTTCGAGGCTGGCCTGGGCTACATAGTGAGTTCAGGGCCAGCCTGAATTACAAAGGAAGACCCTGTCTCAAAAAAAAACAAAAGCAAAACAAAAACTTCCCTTAGTTGTGTCACTTTTTTAAACATCTATTAGTCTATGTAGTTTATTTGTTGTGAGTCTCCCTGTGAAATGTTTGACTTTTTTGAAAAATTTAGAATATGTTTCATATCAGTATTTGAAAGCATTTATGAGTGCCTAGGTATGTGTGTGTGTGTGTGTGTGTGAGAGAGAGAGAGAGAGAGAGAAAGAGAGAGAGAGAGAGAGACAGACAGACAGACAGACAGACAGACAGACAGAGACAAAGAAAAACTAATTGATATTTATAAAGCTCATTGCAATTGTCTTACATTTATGGTTACTTAAATGTAAAGCAATTGGCTAATAATTTTAAAGGCATACTGTGATGAAATCATTGCCTTTACTATTCTGGTATAATGATAAATTGATTCTTTACATTTAAAATGAACTTATACCTATTGACACCTTCAGTTTCTCCTACTAGAGAAATGACACAAGATTTACACACCTGTGTCCTGTTTATTTTGCTTATGAGTATGTTCTCACGGTGCCTCCATCTGAGTACAAATCGCTCCCATGTATCATTCTTCATGGCAGAATAACACTTCATTTTATTTAAAAATACAGAAGATGTTCAAAAGGAAGAGGGAAAGGGGGAGGGTAAGTAAACATGGAAAGAAAAATCTGATGGTTAAAAAAAGGAAACAAGCTCACATACAAAGGAAGCAGGGGTTGTAGGAAGGGGAGAGGAATGGGAAAATGAGAGCCAAGATGTGTTATGTACTGGGAGAAACCTTCGATTTTGAATGTGACCATAATGTATGTATAAAATGTACCAATAACATAAAAATATTAGCTACACTTATAGAGTCAAACTTTTTTTGACAATTGTCATGAGTACTACACACGGATTATTATATCATAAGAAACATCTCAAGAATATGCACTTCAGGTTAAACAACACTAATCAGGCCTGGTTCTGGCTCAGTGGTTTTGGCGCCTGCCTAGCAAGGACAAAGTCCTGAATTCCACCCCTGACAACCACATACTGCAATGCCGGACGTGGTGGCTCACACCTGTCATTCCAGCACTCCGGAGGCTGAGGCAGGAGGATTGCTGAGTTCGAGGCTTGCCTGGGCTACACAGCGAGCTCAGGGCCAGCCTGAACCTCAAAGTGAGACCCTGTCTCTAAAAAACAAACAAACAAAAAAGAAAAACAAAACAAAAAAAGCTGCTCCATTTACAAAAATAAAGAAACCTCCATACTTTGTAAACACTTACCTGATTGAGTTTTTCTCTAATAACTGTAATATTTAATAAGTTATCGATTATTAGTGTTAGGCTTATCAGATCTGCTTCAACCTAATATCATTGAGAAATTTGATAAAAATGCCATTGCATATAATGCCGTAGTCTGAGTTTAGAAACTATTTGGTTAAATATTTTACCCACGGCACACAAGACAGCACTGCAGTGCGCACACTTCAGGGCCTCCGCACCTTCTGTTACTCATTTTATTGCTGTTATGTTACCCGATTTATTCCCACACTTTCTCACATTATCTTATGAAAATCAGTTGTACTCTCTCCATGTTGCAGTTCTGATATGCCTCCGTGTTTGTGATTCTACAGCGTCCTGGGGTTTAGTTTAAATGACGGAATCTTTACATGGTGTTTATGAGACTTCAGAGATTTTCTTGTAAACTTAGAATTATTTCATTTACAAACCTGAAAATGCCTAGTCCAACCTGCTGTCTCAGAAATTAGGCAAGTGTTAAAATGCAAAATCCTTAGGCTTCTGTCGATAAGAATCTTATTTTAAAAAACCTAGCGACAGATATTTATGTTAAGAGATAAACACACACAAAGCGAGGAGTTTTGATAATCGCTCAAGACCGGAATCAGCCGCATGCGGCTGCGCATCAATGAAAAACATCTCCGAAGCTGCTGTTCGAGATGTTATCTGTGATTTATGTTCCAATCAATGGTTAGTCATTGATTTGGTGACACCAGAGGTGGTGAGCTGTGAAGGAGATAGAGCAGCTCAGAACATGAAGCTGGGTGAAGCTGGAGGGGGAGGAACCAGGGCAGGAAACGGACAGTGAGGACTTCCGTCTGCGTAACGAGAAGAAGCTGGACTCCACTGAGGTGTTTCCTGAGTGAAATAATACGGTTGACTTTGCTCTTTTCTTACTTTTCCACTATAGAATTTTAATAGTACCTGTTTTCAGTGTGTATTGATTAAATTCCTTGTGAGAAGTTGGTCTGTGCATGTGACACATGTTAATTCTTTTTCTTTTTCCTTCTCTCCCTCTCTCTTGCCACATATGACGAGCGGAATGCACAGGCCTCATTAATAGGAATAAAAAATGCTGTGGCTGAAACAAAGCTAGTAAATTATTATGAAAAACTGCATTCATACTACTGGAATTTAAATAAACCATTTACGTTTCTAATGGTTAAAATATGAAATGTTAAAAACGTATCTTTTTCCTCAATGAGAAGAATGTAATGGTAAATACAGAAACCTTCAGAATATTTCCATTCTGTTGGAACAGTTTGAATTTAGAGAACACGCTGATACCTTTAAGCAGATTAAGTACTGGCTGAAATCTTTGAGAAGCACAATTAAGAGTCACCATATAGTACATGATTCAATACATAAAAGTGACCCAGGGTGTGGGGAAGCTCCATAATGGAAACCCACTTGTATAGGTGAAGCAAAAGGAGACATTTTTTATTTGAAAAAAATTATTTCTAGACTGTTTCAAAATACATGTGAGAGTTTAACAAGATCCCAGAGTATTATGAAGCACCTTCAATTATTTTCAAATCCTGATTTATCTTTTTTTAGACATACCCATTGAATTCTCATCCTCATCTTAGTAAAATTTGAGGCAAAGGACAGACATTATATTAACTTATGTGTGTGACTATTTTGCCATGTTTCTGGACATGCAAATACTCTCCTTCAAAACAACTGCCTTCAGAACCCTATTCCTTCAAATGCAATAAATCCTTTTCCTATTATCAAAGCACATCCAGTTTTCTTGATATTTCAGTAATTGGATCATAAACATGGCACTTACACTTTAGCTACAAATTTAAATTTAAAAAATTCTGTAATATAGTCTAGGTTCCTTGCAGATTTAATTTGTCTTTCATTTGGAAGTCCAGAGTTTTTTTGTTTTTGTTTTTGTTTTTTTGAGACAGGGTCTTCC
Organism: Thryonomys swinderianus; assembly: GCA_004025085.1. NCBI lineage: Eukaryota > Metazoa > Chordata > Mammalia > Rodentia > Thryonomyidae > Thryonomys > Thryonomys swinderianus. The sequence goes on from PVIC010006366.1 coordinate 40,518, forward strand.
TTTGTAGTTCAGGCTGGCCCTGAGCTCACTATGGAGCCCAGGCAAGCCTCGAATTCAACAATCCTCCTGCCTCTGCCTCCCAAGGGCTGGGATTACAGGCTTGAGCCACCATGCCCGGCCCAGAGTTTTAATAGAATGTGCTTCAGCTATTCTTATTTGGCTTTAAAAGAACAGAAAATATTATTTAATTATTTTAGAGGCTTTTTATATTAAGTAATTAATATGAAGTATAGCTTTGAATATTTGATCAATTGCATTATTTGGTTTTCTTCATGAATTTATATATGGATCTATTAATACAGATATAAGATATATATGATATGAGCATTTCATTTTAATTCTAAATCTAGTTTTTTACTTGTGTTTTTATATGTTTTTATTCAGTGACCTCATTTCTAATGCTTATGATTCTGATTTACATTGTTCCCAATCTATACCACTTTATTTCTTATAGTTAAATCTGAAGCATTATATTGTGCTCGCTTTGGCAGCACATATACTAAAATCTGAAGCATTATATTTCCACAAATTTTGCATGCATGAATTTCTGACATTACTTTACCTGTAGGATGTATGTTTTCTTCCTTATTTATCTTCTCTTATAGTATTTCAAAGAATAAATTCACAATCTTTTGCAAGAACTCTTGAAATATTTTTTCCTTAATTCAAGGACAAAGAAGTCGTCCAATATAGATTTTCTAGCTTCACTGTCAAATTTCCTTTCATTTATTGTTGAGTTAAAACTGAAATCCAACTTCCCATGGTCTTTGATCAGAACCTTTCTCCTTCTTTGCTCATTCCTGAGCCCAGGCCCTGCTCCCTTCTGCCCTCACTTGGGTCTTTTGTTTTTCAGTCTCCAGGATTTGTAGCCGAGCAGCCTGGTGACTTGAGGACAGTTGACCTTTTTGTGTTTCTCTGCAGGCTTCAGAGAACTAGGGATTTTAATTCCAAATAACTCCCTGGATGATTGGTTTTAGGTGCTGCCTCCATACAGCTGAGTCTTTCCGTGACCAGAGAATGATTTTCAATTCTGTATTTACAGGGGCTTCCAGTGGCTTCCTATGGGAACAGCATAGTCATTGAATCTTGAAGCCATTAATGTTTATCCACATCCATTTGTATTGTGGATCTCATGAGAATGGCTTGTCACCTAGTTACAGTGTAGGCGTTCTATTTATGTCTAATTTAGTTTTCCAGTGCTGGATGTTGTTTTTTATTTTAACAACTGAAATTTCAAGAGAATAACAATGTGCATCCTTGTCAAAATCATTTTCCCGGAATAACTTACAAAGGGGTGCTTAATAAATTTTCAATAAAGAAATATGCAATAACTTATTAAAGAACTGTAATTGATCTTAATAAATTATGAAATTACATCCATGTCCAGTCATCTGATAATTATGAATGTAGAATGGTCCCGATTCTTTGTAGTATGCATTACTGAATAACTATTTCATGAAAATATAGTATAAATTTGTGCTGCAGAAAGTAAACTAATTAGTTTCAAGTTTCGGTGGGGGGAGTAAACACATAAGTGACTGAAACACAATGGAAACTTAATTTTAGAAACCTAAATGGTTCACACTGTATGCTAACACCAACAGGTGTACTTATTTAGAAACTCAAGGAAGATGAAGCGACCCAGTGCAAGATATAAATTGATGGCGACAAATTTATGTTTCAGGAATAGAAAGTCTTTTTGTAGAACATTATTAATATGATCTCGTCTTGATAGAAAACACAAATACATAAAGAAAATATAGATACATATTTATCAGAAGAACAACTGCTACTTGAGGGGTGGAATTAGAAATTATTTTATGCCCTTTTAAAAAGCTTGTGATATAACACAGATTTTTATTTAAAATTTGAAAGGATGTGAGTCTTTTCTATTTTCACAAGTCCTGACATAATAGAAAACTATGAAAAACTGTCCTTTAATTCTACCAATAAAATTAATAAGATATGAGGTCCAAAATGTATGATAGATAGTGAAAAAGGAAGAAAGTATTCAAATGGACATAGTAACTAGGTGGGGATGGGGAAACCAGAGAAGGGAAAGAAAAAAATGTGATGCTAAAAAGAAAAAAAAAAACTGGAAGGAAAGTTTATGCATCGAAGGGGTGAGGGGAGTGAAAGGAGGGCAGCAGAAAAGGAAAATGAGAATCAAGACATATTATTTACAGGTACAAATTGCCAATGATGACTGTGATCATGATGTTCTCCTAAAATGTGCCAATAAACTCATATTCTTAAATAAACTGACTGCAGATAGACACGTTTTGTTACAGATACATTTTGTTCTTCATATTAATGACAAGAAGGGAAGAAAGAGAAATAAGAGAACAATCCAGAGGAAGAAGGAGGAAGAGAAGAGGGAAAAGTCAAAAAGTGGACATGTCCATACTACAGGCCAATCAACATCAAAGAGCCTGTGAATGCTTTTGCTGTCTGTAAGTGAACTCACATCATTTTCTATCAGATTTACGCAGGTTTGCAGTGGACCTGCTGGCTCTCCAAGGCCTTCCCGGGGTATCGGGTGAGTTTATAGTTAAAGTCAATCTCCCAGCATTTCTGGCATCCCTGGAGGCCTTGCTGACTTCTCCACCACTGGAATAAGACACACCTGTGTTGCTTGATTGGGTTCTGAAGCAGTTTAGAAGAGGTGCCTTTCCCCCACCAAATACATCCCTCTCTTTCCTTATACAGGTAGTGACCTGGACAATGCAAGGCTAGACTTAAAGTTCTTCTTCTGAAGAACACAGAACCCACAAAGCACAAAAGAGGTTAATGTGCATCCCTAAGTGATTAGGAAGCTAAGCCTCCCTGAGGACTTCCTGAATTCTGCCAAGACAAAGCAACTCTACTAACCTAAGGAGTCTGAGGATTTTTCTGCAAAATCATTAGGAGTGTTCAGAAACAGAAGGATTGCTGAGTTCGAGGCTTGCCTGGGCTCCATAGTGAGCTCAGGGCCAGCCTGAACTACAAAGTGAGACCCTGTCCCAAAAAAAAAAAAAAATAGGTTTGTTATGACCAATAAGTCTAATTTTCAAAAGAGTTCCCTTTTCTGATATTTGCTTGCGTTTTGCTTGTACTTAATAAAATATTTCTGGGGCCACATCATAAATGAATCTACCATTGCTGCTTGTTCCTCATTCCCAGCTATTTATTTATTTTCCATAATCATGTTTGTTTCTAAGAAGTGTAGAATTTATAGGAATAGAAATAGGGTATGTATAGTTTGTGCAGCCTTTACAGTCATTTCATGGGTCATATTCTTTTATCTCAATAAATTTTTCTCAGTTTTTCAGACGGTTGCAAGATAACCATGAATTTGTATAATTTGAGTCTTCAAGTAAATTTGACACAAATGCTTTAAATTTACTTTAGTACTCAGGGTGAAATATTTAGTTGAAAGTACTAGTAAGATATTTACATATAGTTCATGACTTAGGTAATTTTGCAAAAACTGTGAACTGTAAGTTTTCCTCTTCATATATTTGATTCAGTGCTCAGAATGATGACTTGAAAATACTTTAGTTTATAAACTAAATTTTTTTTTCTGGGCTAATTGAAGACAAACTAAAAGACACCCTAAATCTACTACTTAAACATTAGTCACGATTACTTGTATGGAATTAATTGATTTTTCAGCTCAAGAAAAGCTGGTGAGTTAATTTGCAAGATATTTGCACTGGTGTAGGAAAATATGCATTTATATTAAAAACTAACAAGTCTTACATTTTCTTTGCTATCTTATTAGGAACCATTACAATGAATTTCATTGAGAACAGTATTTAGGTTTTTAGATTTTGGATTTCTCCCATATATTTATGTTAAAGTATTCAAAAAGTTATAAACACTTATGCCATGGATGATATTTTACTTGTGGAAATCCTCAAAGGATGTATTGTGAGCCCATTCTGATTTACAGTTTTACTTGCCTTAATGTACTAAAAGTCTAGTACTTTCAATTTCATAGTTCTGTTTCTCTCAAGTTCCATTTCTGCAGAATGCAGTGCTGTTAAAAGCAAATGGTGGCTACATCAATAGGTCAAAAGAATAATATTTATGGCACAGTTGCAGAGGCCTAAAGCATATCATCGCAAAGCCCCTCAGAGCCTTGGGAAGTGGTAGAATGAACTTTTTTTTTTTTAAATCTTAGGATTATTATCCAATTCTTTCATTTAATAATAATTCCATTTTGGAACATATTGTTAACTTGAAAATATGAACTATGAATATATAACGTTTGAGGCAGACAAACTCAGTCACCGAGGCTGTTTTATCTCTTCACTGGCTGAGGTGGTTAATTTCATGGCCAACTTGACCAGACAGCCAGTGTCCAGATGTTTATAGGGTGTGCCCTGGATCTAAAGTATTTTCTGCATGAGATTAAAGTGTGTGCCTACCGTGAAAGGGACCCCGCCAATCAAGTGAAAAGGGGAAAAGAACAAAGCAGCCAGTCAGCTTCAAGCAAGGAAGACACCTATCTCTACCTCAGGGGGGCGGCTATGTCCGTTCTATTTTGCAATTCAGAGTGAAGCAAGGACTCTTCAGTCAAGGCTCATAGCTCTGGGCTGCTCTACTTTTACCACAGGTCCCAGCTGTCTACTACAAACCTGGGGTCTCCTCAGTCTCCGTGATCACAGGAACTACACATTTCTATGTGGCTATGCTTTTGTTTGTTTCTTTCCCTGCAAAATGCTGACTAAAACTCCAGTCTTTCTCATGTCCAAAACTGTTTTTTTTTTTTTTTTCTGGGCTAATTGAAGACAAACCAAGTAGCTTCTAAATTCGAATTAAGGAAAAAAAAAAACCATGAAGTACATAAAGCAGGTGTGAGACTAAGCCTTTTTTCAATAATTAGTGTAGATTTTCTTTCTTTTTTTACTTTGTAGTTGTTGTGAAATAGTAAGTTGCCCTGCTTTTCTCACTCTCCAGGTGGCGAAACAGTGAGTGGAAAATGTGTAAAACAGCAGGGGTGTGCAGGCAATAATAATACCTTGCAATGTGTGGTAATTAGTAATTCCCTAGGCATTTCCATGTGGTTTTTAATCAAAAAATAACTTGAGAACAGATAAAATAGATATTTTTGTTCTCCACAGATGAGAAAATGGAACCATTGCAGATAAAATAAGCCAATGCTGGAACAAAAATTTCATATGGTGTCTTTGGGAAAACAAATAGCCTCCTTGTTTCATCTGAATGCTTCTCCTTGTGGACAGAGCTGTATTAATTCTGTCTTTCAAGTAGGAGTTGGCAGTCAACACTGGATGAAAAAGTATGACCTACTGGATTTGGGTTCTAAGAGGCAGAAAAAAAGCTGTAAACTTGGAGAAGGTAGAAGCTACATAATACCGTATATGTCAGGGTGACTTGTAGGTCATTGATAAAAGATATTTAATGGGGGCTGGAGATTTAACTCAAGTGGTACCACACCTATCTTGGAAGCACAAGGGCTCAAGTTTGATCCCCAGTACCACCAAAAAAAAAAAAAAGATATTTAATGGATGTGAGAGCTGTATTTAAACTAGTACAGTAATATAACAAAATGATACTAACAACAATATTGCAACATTCCAACATCCCACACTTAACTGAGCTCATGCTCAGAGTGAAGAGACTTCCCAGGAATTTTTGTTATTCCTAGAAGTGATTTAGTGAGAAAAAAATTACCTCAAAAACTACAGTGTAGATGAAGCTGAAACTGAAGAACTAAATACAATGGACCCTTGTCTTACAAACTCAGTTTGTTCAAGAAGGCTGGTTGTAACTCGAGTTGGTCAACTGAAGGCTCAGCCTCCTCTGCACACCCTTCAAAGTTCCTCCTGTACACAGGCAGATCTCAGTGTCCTTAGAGACACATTGGCCCAAGATTCCTCAATTAACCCCACACAGGAAAGGATGTTGTAATGTTCCTGCCAGAACTCTTTAAGGATTTGACCTTAAACTTAGAGAACTTCTGGAAGCACAAGTGGCCAGCACTTGTGTCATAAATGAAGATTTTGTTTGTAAGTTAATCTAAAATTTGAGTCCTAACCCAAATTGTTTCTATAACAGGCCAGTTGTAACTCGTGGGAACACTGTTACTTCTTGAGTTACATGATATTAAGAATGTCTGTACACATATAGCATATTTCCAAGAAGAAAATAAAATACAAATTTTAAACAATTGAATTGCTGACTGCATAGTCACATTTTCACTCATTAAGACAATATTTACAGCTAATAAATTGAAACATAAGAACTAAGTTAGTTATAAACTCTTGTCACTAGTTGGATTAGATTTTGTTCTTTAACTCTAGATGTTGACAAAAGGTATCTCTAGTACACCTGAAATTCCATAAGGTTTAAAATGCCTGTTATGAAAATTTAAGCATGTGAGAGAGTTTCTCAACATGATTCTTGCCATGTGAAATCAACATTATACAAACATGTTTCATACTTTCACATTGGTGGTCCCATATGAATTATGTTAACACACATGCATTAGGTATTGCTTTGTGTATGTTTCCTCTAGGCGTTGCTATATAATTTATTTTTGCTAATATAATGGAAAGAACTAGAATGCACAGAGATATGTAGTATATCTGCCAGAATTAACCCTTCTGGTGGAAAGTTGTCAAAAATCCCTGGATATCTTCTGAAGAGAGGGGGACCATGGGAGGTTCTCAGGATGAACTACTAAGAGAGGAGGCACTTGTGGAGAAGCTCATGGGGATGATGCACCTGAACATTTACCATGGCAACAGCCATTTCTGTGATAATGCATACAATCAGAAAATATAACTGCAATTAATAATGTTTCAAACCATGAAGTTGGAGGGCAGTATGATAACAATGATATCGATAGTGTTGTTTCGTGAATTTTCATGTGGAGGACTTGTCACATGCTCCATAACCCAGGACTTAACTTCATGCTACACAAGTACTTTATACTGAGTTGAATTGTTAGCCAGAGAAGTGCAGTGTTTGACACAGAAATAGCAACTACATGATGTATGAAATAACAGGAACAGTAATAATCATATCCACACAGCTTCCTGTTGACAATGATATCAGTGAGGCAGGGCCTACTTGGGCGAACATACTGTCACATCTTCCTGTGTAAGTCCCTAAACTAGTTGTGCTCTGAGGTACCATTAGCGCTTAATCCTGGAACTGAAGGAATGCAGCCTCAGACTGTTTGTGCTGCCTGACCAAAGTCCTGTAGTAATGGACAGTCATATTCTGTGTCCAGCCCATCTTCAAAGTTTATTCTTTACCCACTGTGTTCCTTCTAATGGGAAGCCTCCGACATGATAGCACACAGGGCTGTCAAGCCTGTCCATTTCCCAAGCAGAAGGAATGTGTACACATCACTGACTTTTATAAATTTGTCCTTGAAACATTTTTTAAAATGGAAGAGGAAAAACATAAGAATGGTCAACAGTTCTCATTTTTTAATAAATAAAAGCTGTCTCATTTTAAGGATTAACAGCAAAATCAGGACTTTAAAGGTTTTGCTGAAGTTGGAAGCATTGTATATTTTTAGCAATTCAGTCCTACTCTTAGGACTGGAAAAATAAATTTCTACCTTTTCTTCGTGTTACGTTCTTGATCGTCTCTAAATTTTTGTATTGAAATTTAATCTCCATAGAGACAGAATTAAGAAGGAAAGCCTTCAAGGAGATGACTAAGTTATGCAGGTTACACAATTACAAAACAAAGCAGGCCTTGTGAAACACCTGGTGGGAATTCATTTCAGCTTTGATACATTTTAGTCTTGTATTTTCTGCCACTTGAAGACACATAAAAATGAGCTAGGCAGACATCAAATCCTGCCACCTCGATACTGAGCATCCCATTCTTCAAAATCTTAAAAATAAATGTGTATTTTTAAATCACTGGTTCCCGTCCACTTTGTAACAGCAGCAGGGGTGGATGGGTATCCTCTGTGGTGATACAGCGCTGGGCTGTCAGGCACAGGAAGAAGAACCATCCTGGGAAGGTCAGCCTGCATCTATCTAGTCATCTCTCCTGTTCCTCACTTTGACCATCAGTACAGTGAAAACAGGAATAACACCTGCTTCATTATAACTAAACTTAACTGTACATGCTATCATTAGTTAAGAGAATAAAATATTGCAAGTAAAGTGCTTAGAATAGTTCCTAATATGGAGAAAATTCTGTTTGCTGTAATCGATATAATCATTGCTGATATCATTAGTGATACCTTCCTCTTAGATGTCAGCATTTCTTGATTCACACAAAAACCCAGCTACAAACTCTTTATATTTTGTTTCAAAATAATTACAGTGTAGAAGGATTACAATGGTTTTGACAAAATAACTGGCCATTTCAATTAAAATATTTCAATGATAATGTAAGCTTGTTACTATAATTTAATAAAATGATAACCTTGTATTTAATTTTGTCTCCTAAGCAAAGAAAATAATAGGTATTTTTTTGAAAAAATGGAAAATATAATAGGACAAGAAAAAAATATCACTTTGGGTGTTTTGTAACACTCTACACTGGGAGTAGTCATTTTCTTGTCTGTTTTGAACACCACCTTGGTTATCTTTAATGAGTAATTAGTAAATTTTACAGATTTGTTTACATATAATTTTCTCTTTACCTAGGCTCCTGGTTCACAAAATGCAGTGCCTGATCTTTCAATACTTTTACTCTTATACTAAGAAGAGGGTTTTGCATAAAATGTCAGCTAAATAATTATTTAACAAACGTGTTCAAACAAACTATGATTTGTTCCCCATTAGATATACGGTAGCTTTGGGAAACATTAATTTTATCTAATACATCATATTTAAAATTTATAATATCAATTCTCCTTATAGGAGGAGGAAATATAAATGACTTACTGAAGATATATATAATAAATACATGCACTTTCTTGCTTTGTGGCATTTGTGTACATTCGTTGTCCTTAATCATTGAGAATAAACAATAACACATTCAAGCACTGGAATAGTGGAATTCTCTGAAAGGTATTGACTTTTCAATACAGTTTCAGTAAGGAAAAATTGGTCTAGCAATGTGAGGCTTCAAAATTGTGTATTTCTTGTAATGATATATTTGGTTTGGTTTTAATGAAGGCACTTCTTTTTTTTTTTTTTTTCCCCAGTGCTGGGGACTGAACTCGGCCCTTGTTCATCCAAGTTTGGAGCATTACTACTTGAGCTAAACTCTCAGCCCAAAGAAAGGAAAGTTTAACAAACAAGAAAAACTGAGGAAAAACACATAAACAGGTTGCTGACTTGATTATGAACTTCTGTCCAGATCTGCTGCAATAGCTGTAAGAAACCTTGATGAAAATGACTAAATCAAATGCTCAATGTATTCGAACTGGCTTTTGGACACAGCAAAGCTCTGCCTATATTGTCTCCTTTTTTGCTTTATTTTGCATCTATTTTTATCAAAACAATCCTTTTTAACATAGTTAAGAGAACTAAACCTGTCACTCTGCCTGTGATATATCACTAATTCTGTGGTAAGTAATGAAAATGGTTCACACTAATAATTTAAACAATACACACCACAGTGATGCTGTTATGGGTGAAATTATACATCCAACAACCATTATGTTATGTTTTTATTTTAATAATAGTTGGCCTACTAAAAGTTTTAATTTTCCATTCTTTGTTCTTGAATGCAATCAATGCAATACATTCTCTTTGGAAATCATACTACCAGAAAAACACGGTAAATGCAATTAGAAATAGAGGCCAGGCCTTCCAACACGAAAGGGACTACCTGGAATTTCTCCCGCATTTAACTGAGATACTTGACCTCCTACAACTTTACCTAGTTTTCTGGTCCTTGGTTGCCTTACAAAGTGAGCATCCCTCCTGTGAAAACATAGAAGTGTTCTTCAATCACAAGGTAACTTATGATCGAGAGCCAGAACTGATGGATGCAAACTGTACAGATTGAGTTGGGTAAGGGCTCAGAATCCACTGGATCCGTAATTGCTGTATTGACTGTATTTATGCCCCAAGTTGAATTTTTCAAAAGATATAAAATTATTTGCCACATTTAGACACTCTAGTTATCAATTTCAGAACAGAGTTAAGGTCAATTTGCACAAATTTTCAGTTGGAGAAGAATTTGTGCTGGTGATGGATACCCATAATGATTTCTTTATAGTGTGAATTTCCATAAGGTCATTTGCCTACACTACCTATAACACTATGACAGGAAATATAATGCTGTGTATATTTTACAAGAATAAGAATAAACTTTACTGTTAGTGTATTAAAGGGGCAGTACTTTGTGTATGTAATGTATTATTTTAGCAATTATTGCATGTAGTATGATTTCCCTTATTTTGGAAAAGAGCAAAGGGCTGGGATAATTTCCCTGATTGTTAATAAAAGTTATGAAAAAATCATTTTATTACATGGGTTTCAAGTTCCATGAGTGTTGTTATTGTTATTATTATTATTATTATTATTATTATTATTATTATTATTATTTTCCCTAAAATGGCAAAAGAAAGCAAGAAAAAGTCAGGAATAGTGGCACAGGGCTATAACTGCAGCATTCTTAGAGGCTGAGGCAAGAGGATCACAAGCTGGTACCCAGCCTGCACAACTTAGAAACTTAGTTAGATGCTGTCTTAAAAACAATTTCCTTTTTGCAGCTGCCAAACACAACAATTTCCTTTTTGTAGCTACCGGTTTCCTTTTACAGCTCCACTGGATTTTAAAGTAATACTAGCAATACATAGTCCAGTATTTCTTGTGTGATACTGAAGCAAGAAAACAATCAGAAACTATAAGTTCTGAGTATTTCAGGAGACTGAAATATGTCATTCACATTATGCCAGTCATATAAATGGTAGACTATTTCCAGTATTACACATTTCTGTATTGTATCGATGATGCTTACTTCTTCAAGTCAGTCATTCTCACTCAGCATCTATATTTTCCCTGGTATGCTGGCACCAGTGTTGTCCATTCACATCATCATCATCACCATCATCATCATCATTATCATCATCATCACCATCATCATCATCATCATCATCATCATCATCATCATTGACCGGTATTACTGACAGTTGCAAAATGAGCTACTCATTGTAAGTTAGGAACTGTGCTAAATACTTCATGTACTCCTGTGAGAAAGAACTTATTTTTTTTCTTGCTGTAATAGTAGCTTAAATAGCTTGTTAAAAATTAGGCAGATGGTAAAGAGCAAGCCCTGCATTTTAGAGTAGCTTTGATGGTCCTATTAAATGTCTTCCTCAAAAGCTTGTAGTCATTCATTTTCTTAGGGACCTGATCTAAGTGTAAAGTCAATTTATAAGCTATGCTACTATAGCCATTCTTTCTTTACTTTTCTAATTTTAGTTAAAATTAAACAAAAAGATTTAACTAACTTTTTCACACTAAACATACTCCAGTGTTTGTGAAGATCTGTATTTTCAAGTACAACAGCTAATCTTGTGTCACGAATTCTTCACTACTGCCTTCCAACCTCCTTGGGGTCATTAACTCACTTGCTTTTCTTCTTCTGTGTCCAGCTGCTTGCTTTCCGCTGGCTTCTCTCCCTTCATCCCTTTGAGTCAGACTTTGTCTATGAGTCAAGACAACTACCACATTGAAAACCTTCAATATTTTACAAAGACTTGTTTTTTCCACTCTTTCTAAGCACCTATGAGAATGTAAGAATTTCCCAGTTTTCAGGACAGTTGACCTGTCGTATTTTTTAGTCATTAGAGTATAATCACAGTGTTGTTACTACTTTAGCTTTCTTAACCCAACTACGTGCAGCTCTCCTCATGTTTAGGAATACTTTTCTTACCAGTAATAGCATATAGGTTGGTATATAAGCAGCCTGTTTTTCTTCCCATTGGCTTTAGGGAATTCATGAACTTAGTATCTCTTCTCGTGGCTTCTAAAGTCCTGTAAGATGACAAATACTCAAATCCTAAAAGGCATTTTACATGCAGATCTTCATTACATCCTAACATTTCAAGGCAAAAAGAGGTGTTATTGGCCAAAAGTCAAAAGCTATTAAAAGTTACAAATGAAGCCCAAAGAACAATACACTACCTCATATGAACTCTATTTTTGTCACATGCCCTTTGCTCAGAACAAGCAATGTCCAAAACTGAACTTTCCTCTTGACCTCGTGGTTTTCTTTTCCTGAAATGCTACTGTCAGTTACCAATTGGGCAGGTATCTTGCTCTTGTTTCTCAGCTCTAAGTCCACTGCTACACTCTAGTCTTGATTGCAGACTGAACTCCCTATGTCTTACTCTCTTACTTATTATGTGACTTCAAACCGAGGTTTAAAAAAGGCGAGTCAGACGGCAGTGACTGTGTGCTTCGCCCCCAGCTTCTTCCTCCACTGTTCGAAGCGTCTTTGCTCACATCCCCTAGCAATGGGTCCTCTTCAGAGATGCCAGTGAAAGTAGTTCTGAGATCTGCCCCAAGAGAATGCACACAGCCCTGCAGGGCTTGTCCTTGACAACTTTTGCCTTAAGTACTATAATCTTCTTTAGCCGTAACCTCAATCTTTAGTATGAAAAATGTGTTCTGAAATCACTAATTTCTGCATTACTTCGTTGTGCTGTTTTCATGTTTACATCCTCCCAATTATCATGGCACAGTTTTCAGGCTTGACTTCTACACTGGGTAGGAAATATTTAAAGAAACTTCTGCTTTCTTTACTGAACCCCGGTTGATAAGCACATGTTGGTGCAGCCTCAAGAAAATCATAGGTACTTGCTGACGTCAAGGGCCTCCAGCTGAACCCGGATGGTCTCTTGTTTATTGAATGCATCGTTTACTGCCTTAGTTCCCAAAAGATGTGACCAGTGCTCTATGCTGTCAAAATCTTCTAAGTGGATTTTCCAACCATGATCCCCCCAACACACTCAAAAAACAAACAAACAAACAAAAAATATGATAGCATTTGCTTCCATGTATATTAATGGAAATATTTGGCTGAAAAGTTATTGTTGCCATTGGTTTCTTTTAACACATATTCGAAATGTAAATCTTCTTAGTACACAGTGCTAAATCTTTCCCCACTATCTATATCTGATCTCCTTTCATATCTGCTGTATAGAGCCTCTATCCTATCATTCACTATGAGGCGGCTTTATCATATTTTTATATATCCTGTACATGTAGTAATCATACGCAGTCTCCAGAAAAGTTCCACTAAAAACACTTTCAGAATCCTATGTGCTTCCACAGCACCATTTGCTTCTATTTTTTTCAACTTATACAACACTATCATACATGACATGGATAATACAAATATTGCTTTATCTTTGCAAGTCTGCAACTTTATAGAACAATTTAAGTACCACATTCAGTTCATTGAACAAATCAATGCCTTTTATTTATTTATTTATTTATTTATTTATTTTTTTTTTTTTTTTTTGAGACAGGGTCTTGCTTTGTAGTTTGGGCTGGCTCTGAGCTCACTATGTAGCCTAGGCAAGCTTCGAACTCAGCAGTCCTGTCTCTGCCTCCTGAGTGCTGGGATTACAAGCGTGAGCCACCATGCCCAGCATCAATGCCTTTTAATAGTATTTTGTCATATACCATCATGGATAGAAAATAAAGAGCAAAATGAGGAAAGTCATTATGCATTGCTTTACCTCATGTACACTGAATTTTACCTATTCTTGTTAAACACGTGCTCCAAAATGAGTGACCAGTTGTGCTGATAATTGTGAAAACATCATCCTACTTTAAACCTTTTACTATGTCACCCTATTTTTCTTTAGTTTTGGCTTCCTACAGGCTTTCTGCACTCACAGGATAAAATATCTCACCAATCTCCCACCATTCCCTTTCTATGTGTTTACTGAGACCATTATCTTGGTCTTCAGCTGTGGATGATGTCAAGCTAAAGTTTAAAGTAAGTCAAATAAAAGTGTGGATATAGAGTATTATAAGACAGTTGCAAAGCAGTGTCATCTGGATTTATGTTTATGTAGAAGAATCCAAAGTTGTTGATGGATCAAAAGGCCAGAGATCCTGTACTGAGA
>PVIC010006367.1:0-54541 GCA_004025085.1 Thryonomys swinderianus
TCTTTCCCTTTCTCTTCCTTCTTTTCTTGTAAGGGCTCCAGCTCTGTGCTGGCTCCCTGCCCCAAGTCAAAGCTCTTCTCCCAGAAGTTAAGACCCATGCTTTATTTATCTCGTCCTTTGTGAATTATATGATGAAGTTTGGCAGTGAGAGCCCTGGTCTGCTCATAAGGCAGACTCTGGGGAAATGGGTGCTGTAAAGCCTGAAAATTCAGAAGGGAGGAGGAGGGTCCCAGGATTCTCCCCACAGGGCTCGCTCTCCTTTTCCTAGCTTACTTTCCTCTACATTACATGAGTATTTTAAAAGCTATTAATCTTACATTGCCCAGGTTAAGCACTCAGATATCTTCCATGTTAGTTTGCTTTTTCATGTTTCTCCCTACTCTGTTGGTTCAGCCTTAGAAGATATCTTGTCTAATCACCTTTTTCCAAATTTATGTTTATTTTTCCTTCTCAAGTTACATGAAGGAAATGTACTTAACCACATAGGATATTATTTGCCATATATATATATATATATATGTATGTATGTATCCACTAATTAGAATATTCTGTGAACATTTTTATTTTTGTGTTGCTCACTTAACATTACTTACCAATTTACTCAACATTGAGTTTATCTTGAAAAAATTCCAAGAGTGACTAAAATTAAGACATGGTAAAAACAATAAAACAGTAACAACAAAAAAGAAAGCAGAGCAGCTGGAAAAGTTCTCAAAATGAAGATAATTTTATCAGTATTAGCCAATCTACATAGGTACAGAATGGAAAAAGATACCTCGTTTAAAACATAAATCTGAAAAAAACCACCCAAATTTAGCCACAAGTGTGTTGAACACATGAAGGAATAGTAGTTCCATTTCCCAAACAGTTGGTGCAGTTTCTTTTATATACCTAAAATAATCTTCAATGGAAATAAGAACAAGTGACCAAGTCACCTATATAAAATAAAATGACAGGACTTAATTTAATATGCATTTATAAAAATAAAAGCTTTCAAAAGACGTCTGTTATTCAAGAATTAGGTACAAATTTCTCATCTGTAGATGTTAATATCTCAGAGGTCTATGTATTGAAAAAGTATTGGTGTATTAAAATTAGAAATTAGAAAATTAGAAAACTATAATAATACATTAATATATTATGTAATATATACTATATATAATATAGTATATATAATATAAACTATATATAATATAGTATATATAATATAAACTATATAATATAAGACAAAACTGTATTCAGGAAAACTATGACTCTGAAACTGAATCAGTACTGGTACAAGGGGCTTAGCAACATCACTTGCAGCATTGCCGCGTTCTACGGGAAGCCACTCAGATTAAGGCTCTTTAGAGAGAGCAGAGCTAAATGGAGTAAAGGCTTCTATGCAGGGGTCAGGTTCCCTCACCCAGGAAAGCCAATTCTTTTCATGCACCCTTAGGCTCTGCCTCTAAGATTTTCCCCAGTGAGTTTGTTTCAAAGCCCGTGTCCTGGGTGGCATGGTGATATTTCACATGTGATCTTTGTTTGGGCCAGCGACAGAACCAGTGGCCTGGGGTATGGCCTCCTGGTTCCATCAGCAATAGGGCATGTCTTTACCAAGATGAAAATGGGAGTTTTATTGTGACAACTGCGATTTTGGTGTTGATTTTAACAAAGGCTGAATAAAATTCATCAAAATGTGACTTGAATTGAGACTGGTTTGAAGATTTAAAAAAATAATAAAACAAAGCTAATATGATTTAAAAATAAGTTTGTTTTTTTTTGAGACAGGGTCTCACTTTGTAGTTCAGGCTGGCTCTGAGCTCACTATGTAGTCTAGGCAAGCCTCGAACTCAGCAATCCTCCTGTCTCTGCCTCCCAAGTGCTGGGATTACAGGCGTGAGCTACCACTCCCGGCACTGTGGTATGTGGTATTGATGGCTGGTGGGTGTGAGTCTTCATACCCAGCATTGTATGTGGTTACTGGGGATTGAACTCAGGACCTTGTGCTTGCGAGCCAGGCGCCAGAACCACTGAGCTAATCCTCTGGCCCCTAAAAGTAAGTTTTTAAATAGCTGGTATAGGCTTGTGACTAATTGTAGTAATTGTTAATTATAGTAATTGCTAATTATTTTTCTTTGAGGAGGTACAAATATTTTAGCTATCAGTATCAGCAAAGAAGTAGCAATCCTAGTTTTCTTCTCTGCTATAATTTTTATCCATAGTATTAAAAAAGTTCTTGTTGCAGAATTCTTGACTTTGTGACGCTAGATGTAGCCCAACTACACATACACAATATCTTCTACCAAATTATGTTATTATTTTAAAATTTATTGAGAAAAAATTGATATATCTTTAAGTGCCTATATTTAAAGTGCACAGTTTGATGAATTTTAACCTATGATTAAACCTATCAAGTCCTTACTATATATAAGATGGACGTTTCCATCATACCAAAAAATTTTCTTGTTATCTTTTGGTCTTATCCTTTCATGCTAATACTTCCACTAATCTGGTTTGTGTCACTATGGATTCATTTTCATCTTCTAGGACTTTTTCAAAAAATCCAGTATATACATATGCTCTCTTTTGTGTGACTTCTTTCACTCAGCATATGTTTCTGAGCTCTATCCATGTTTTGACATACATTAAATATTTTTCCTTTTATTGCTAAAAGTATTCCATTGTATGGACACCCCTCAGTTTGTTGATCCAGTCTCTTACAGATGTACATTTGTGTTGTTTTCATTTTCTGGCTATTACAATAAAGCATCTAGAAATATTCATATGTGACTTTTTTGTGTTTATAAATACCTTTATTTCTCTTGGGTAAATATCTGCAAATGGAATTTTGAGTCATATGTAGGTGTATATTAACTTAAAAATGGCCAAACTATTTTCCACAGTGGTTGTTATTTTACATTCTAACCAGCACTGTATAAGAATTCCAGTTGTTGGCAGGCATAGTGGCTCATGCCTGTAATCCCAGCACTTGGGAGGCAGAGGCAGGAGGACTGCTGAATTCGAGGCTTGCCTGGGATACATAGTGAGCTCGGGGGCCGCTGGAACTACAAAGTGGGACCTTGTCTCAAAAAAAAAAAATCCAGTTGTTTTCATTTTCAATCTTTGCCAAACATTGATAGGACCATTTGACTTTAATCCACATTTCTTCATAACTAGGTACTGGGAATTGAACTCAGTCAGGCCCTGGGCTTCCAGCATTGGGGTGGTACTATGTGAGTTAAATACTTGGCCCTTCTGATAACTACTATGAAATTACCATAATAAGCATTTTAGGTACTTATTTATCACCCATACATCTTTCCTTACTTTTCTTATTTTATCTATCTATCTATCTATCTATCTATCTATCTATCTATCTATCTATCTATCTTCATCATCATCATCATCATCATCATCATCATCATCATCATCATCATCATCATCATCATCTATTTGCGGTACCAGGGATGGAACTTGGGCCCTTGTGCATCCAAGGCTGCCATGGTACCACTTGAGCTAAATCCCCAGCTCCTTCTTATTTTAAAATTTAGAGTTTTTTGTTGTACCATTGAGTCATAAAAATTGTTTACATACTTCAGATCAAAGTCCTCTTTCAGAAATAAGTTCTTCAAATATTTTCTCCCAATGTTTTTTGAAGAGTATATTAGTCTATTTTTTTCATTTCTACAGAAAAATATCTCAAACTGGGTAATATTGTAAAGAAAAGAGGTTTGGAGAGCCCACAATTTTGGAGGCTGAAAGTTCCAGATCAAATGACTGTATTGCTTCAGCTCTGTTTGTAAACGTGTAATTGCAGATGCTGTATGACAGAAGTGCGTGTGGGAATGAGACTCTACACATCATGAAACAGAAAACCAGACAGTCCAGGGCCCCACCAGTCCTCTGAGGGCATGCCCTAATGACCTTGGGACGTATCATTACACTCACTTGTTAAAGGCTGCCCAGCATCTCCCAATGTGCCCCCGTGAGAATCAGGCTGATGCTTATAGCACCTGATCAATCAGGGGACCAACTCAAACTTATATCCAGACCACAGTAAAGTACAAGTTCTTGAATTTGATGAAATAAAATGTAATCTTGTAGAGTTCATATCTTCTGTGTTGTATTTGAGAACTATTGGAGGGGGGAACAAGGAGGTAAGGAATTTTCTCCCAAGAGTCTAGATATTTGACCTCTTAATTTAAAGTGTGTGATCTATGTTTTTTTTTTTTTAAATTTTGAGGCAAGATCTCCCTATGTTATTCAAGCTGCCTTGAATTCACTGGGTAGCCCAAGCTTGTACTCGTGGTGATCCTCCTGTTTTTAGTCTCCTTAGTAGCTGTATTATAGGTGATACTATTCCACCATGGTTGGCTTTATCTATTTAGTTTTTATGTATGCTTTAAGATAAGGATTTTGGTATAGTTCTTAATTATATGGTCATCTAATTTTTCCAACCTCATTTGTTAAGATAATTTTTTTTCCAGTGAATTGCTATGCCAAATTTGTTGAAAATTAACCATATGGTCATGGGTATTTTTCTGGAGTCCTTGTTTCAATTTACTAATATTATTTCCTGTCATACCAACACCACATGATGCAGTTATCATAGCTTTATAAAAATATCTTGAATTTAGGAAAACCTTCCAACTTCATTCTTCTTGGTCAAAGTTCTTTGGCTAATCCTGTGTTCTTTGAATTAAAAAAGTTAGTTGGGGGCCGGAGATTTAGCTCAGTGGTTCTGCCACCTGCCTAGCAAGTACAAGGTCCCTGGTTCGATCCCAGTAACCACATACAATGATATGATCATGGGTGTGGTGACTCACACCTGCCAGCAATCAGTACCACATACCACAGTGCTGGGCATGGTGGCTCACGCCTGTAATCCCAGCACTTGGAAGGCAGAGACAGGAGGATTGTTGAGTTCGAGGCTTGTCTGGGCTACATAGTGAGCTCAGGGGCAGCCTGAACTACAAAGAAGACCCTGTCTTAAAAAAAAAGTTGGGATTTTGTTTGGATGTATTTAATTTATAGATCAAAATACTTGTGGGCTAACCTAAACAGATTTATTTATATGGTATTTATCTCTAGGTAGGTCTTTTTTCTTTTTTCAACAGCAATGTTTTGAAGTTTTCTTTGTATAGGCCTTGTACATATTATATTTATCCTTTTGAAGGCACTTTAAAAGTTTTCTGGGATGAATCAGGGAAGCATTTAGTCTAAGGTTAACTTACCAAGGCAGTATTTTTATGGACCCTCTAGCTATGAATGAAAGGTTATCATTGTGTCTTATGGGAGCATAAATTACTTCTAGCTCTATGTAAGTTTTTTTTTTTTTTTTTTTTTTTTAAGACAGGGTCTTGCTTTGTAGTTCAGGCTGCCTTGAGCTCACTGTGTGGCCCAAGCAAGTCACAAACTGAGCAATCTTCCTGCTTCTGCCTCCCAAGTGCTGGGATTACAGGCCTGAGCCACCATGCCCAGCACTGTAGTATGTAGTACTGATTGCTGGTGGGCATGAATCATCACTGGCACTGTGGTATGTGGTTAAGGGGGATCAAACTTGGGACCTTGCGCCTGCTAGGCCGGCACTGGAACCACTGAGCTAAATCCCCGGCCCAAGCTCTATGTAAGTTTTTTTTTTTTTTTTTTTTTTTTTTTGAGACAGGGTCTCGCTTTGTAGTTCAGGCTGGCACTGAGCCCACTATGTAGCCCAGGCAAGCCTCGAACTCAGCAATCCTCCTGTCTCTGCCTCCCGAGTGCTGGGATTACAGGTGTGAGCCACCCCGCCTGTCTCTATGTAAGTTTTAAAGAAGTAATAGATGGCTCTAAACTTTTTGTTTAGGAAGCTAGGAAGATAATTTTGATACCGAGTAAAAGGTAATAATTAAGGAAACAGGATGGTGGTTGGAGGGACATGTTAGGAGATGATTTCAGTTTAATTTTAAACATTTTGAATTGGTAGTATTTTTGTACTTATCTATAGGCAATTGGATCTATTTATCTGCAGCTAAGAAATGAAAATGGGCAACCAGGTATGGTGTTGTCCAACTGTCGTCACACTAGTCTGAAAGCCTGAGGGTGAAGGATTGTAAATATGAGCCCTTGGGCTACTTACAAGACCCTGTTTCAGAATAGTAAAATTAGAAGAGGTGGGGATATAGCTTAGTGCAAAGGCTCTGGGTTTAATTCCCAGAACTACTGACTAGAAGGAGGTGAGAAAAACCACAGACTTTGCAATAACTAATATTTTGGTAGTCTTAAGAGGCACAGAAATGTGTGAGTACATTGTGCTGTGGAGAATCAATATTAATTCTAGGTTGAAAAGTCAGGAGAGGTCCAGAGATGTTGAAGGTTAGGGCCAAAGGTTGAAAATTTTCAGCTTGTTACTAGGGTAATTACAGCAGATAGAGTCTTAACAAATAGGGAGGTTTCTCTATAGAAGTGATTCCCAAAATTGTGACTCTTGGGCATATGACCCTGGAATTCCCTAAATATTTCATTTATAGTATATAGTCCTGATCATAACTATTATGCCATAATCTGTGGGACTAGAAATTAGAAATCTATATTTTAAAGAAACTGAGCTACTACTACTACACACTAGAATATTTATGTTTTCAAACAGGTCCACTTTCCCCACTGTTACAGCTTTTGTGAGGGCAGATCACTTTGTCTAGTAAGTAAATTTGCATTAAAAGTAGGAATGAAAATATGCAGCATGTTGTCTTACATTCCTCTTGCCTGTACTCTTGGCGGATCCTTTTTGGCTGAACACAGTCATGACCTTGGGGTTTCTCAGAGCTCTGCCTCAGGAACATTCTAGTAAACAGTGAGTTATCAGGGTGGATGGAATATCCTTGCCATCCATGTTGCTGTTGCTGGCTTCATACGACATTCAAGACATTGGTGCCTCTGAAGGCCAGTGTTCCTCCAACATGGGAAAAGTGACATCCTGAGTTACGTTAATATTGATTCACTATTTTAATTCTTCTTTTGCTGTATCAGGGATGGAATAATAAATATTAACACATGTTTTATTATGGCTAGTGTAAAGTTGTTGGTAGATAACAAGTTTTCCTTTCTTCTTTCCCATATGAGGAAGATTTTGTGTCTTAGAGACCTGGATTTTCCCTTGGCTTCAGTGACAATTTAGTAGAAAACAGTCATTTGTTTTCCAGTGTCTGGAGGTAGGTTTTCTAAGGGTAATGTTCTCAAGGGTTGGAGGAGGGAGATGTGGTGCTGTCTAGAGAGAGAGAGTAATTAGCATTCCTGAAAATGAGATAATGTGAGTGGGCTGCTGCTGCTCAAGGTGCTCAGGGCATGTGAAGGAAGGCTGGACTCTGAGCACCACAGCTCCGGAACTGTGTTGCGGATCCTGCTGGCTGAATTAGAGGTGAGAAGGCAGAACCACATGGAGGAGCCATCTGGAGGCTGCTAATGACAGGTATACTGGATAGCAGAAAGAGCTGCAAATATACATGGCTCCATGAGCCCCACAGAAATCCAGAATTCTTATACAATTTCACAGTAAGGTGAATCTAGTGACCCAAGTAACAGGTATGAGACTGTCACTAATCTACCCTGATAAGTAGGAGCTCAGAGACGGACTTAATTCAATTTTAGAAAATAAAGCTTCTCTGAAACCTACTAATTGATACTCTCTATACAAAGGCAAGACAGGTTCTTGATTCAAGACATTGGTGCCTCTGAAGGCCAGTGTTCCTCCAACATGGGAAAAGTGACATCCTGAGTCACAGCAGGGGACCTTCAGAGAAGAACCAGGAAGATGGGATGGTGTAGCCAGTGAGGAAACAGGTGCAGGGTTTAGCATCACCGACTTAGGTTTGACTGCTGGTGTCATGATGTAAACTCTGCTCAGGTCCAAGTTAATGTTAGTATGTTAATCTTGTCCTGTCTCAATTCCCTCATCTTTTAGTAAGATAATAATGGAAGGATGTCATAAAGTCTTATTAATCATAGGATGAAATGGTGTGTATAAATATTTTTGTTTTCAATAAATGTTAATGGGATGCATTTTATATACACTGCAATTGGCTACATCTTAAACTCTATAGAAAAATGTCAGGATTGACTAGTTGATACTTGTCCCAGTGTATTTATTTATTTTGGATTTGAGGTGGCACTGCCATAAGATACAAGTATGCTCACATGCCACTTAGCAAGGGGATACATTCTGTTCTAAAAAATGCCTTCGTGAGGTGATTGCATTGTAGTGTGAACATCACAGAGTATATTGACACAGACCAAGACAGGGAGGGTGTCAGCTGACAGTACACTGTTGTGGGACCACCACAGTATATCGTCGATTACTGATCACAGAGCTATTAGGCCCATGACTAGATGAAGAAATCACAATAAAGAAACAGACAAGGAGAGTGAAAAGTATTCAAGAGGTGCTAGTGACCCAGGCCATTAAAACCAAGCCCTTATATACAAATGGGCCATATGTTCAGTTGAAAGGCAGATGCTTTCAAAATTGAATTCACTATCTTTGCTTCCAAAAGAATCCTTCAACTTCGTTGATTTTGGTTGTCAACTGTAGCTCAGTTGTTAAATGTAAAATTTGGACTTGTCTTGGTCGCTTTCTCCCTGTATCTATTCCATTACAGACATTTTCTCTCCTTTTCAGTGGCGCTGTCATCAGGCACCCTCCTTCATTCCCACTGCCACCTTCTTGGGTTAGTTTTTCACTTCTTGGACAGCTCTTGTATTGTTTTCTTATCTGCTCTTCTCTTTGCCTTTTGATCTTATCATTCCAATCTTTCCATTATATCTCTGTCAGATATATTTTCCTAAAACAGAGTTCTAATCACATTACTTACTCAAAAATGTTGAGTAGCTTCTCACTGCACTTGAAATGAAGGACAAATGCTGGACAGTCAAGTATCCTTCCCAGTCTCATCCCATTCTTACTTTCAGACTTATCTTTACCACTCTCAAATGTGTAGCAGAACTCTAACTGCAGCCCTGAATGGCTTATTGTTTCCTGTTTCTTGTATGTTTAGAGTAGTGTCCTTTTCACTTTTATATCCCATTGCCACAGGAGTTCTAACAGTTTTCATTCCTGTGAATCAAAAACCCATGAAGTGCTGCCCTCTTTTGGTCACAGTAGCCCCAAGTCAAAACCACCAAATAGGGAATGATGCTGAATGACTCATCTTTTCCTTTTGGTTAAAACCCTCATGCAAACAAACAAGGCAGGGTGAAATAATTCCATCCTCTCTTTTTATTTTATCTAGCTTCAAAGATTGTTTGTTTAGGGGAGATAGAAGATAAATTCTGTATAGAAAACTTAGAACTTTGCTGATTCAAATCACATAGCACATGTAAACACAGAACCGAGGTAAAGCTATTACTTATTTTGAACACATCCAGGGCTCCAAGAATCTTCAGGTCTCAACACAGCCTTATGTAAAAGACAGAAGAGGAGAAAAGAGCAACATTCCTTAAAGGCTCTTTCAGATTTGGAAGAGCTTCCTGATTTAGAGACTATTGGAATAGGTGGCAAGACCATTTTTCATGCAGATATTATTTGGCCAAGTAAGAAAAACAGGGCCTAGTTAAAAAGATCCATTATTCTGTAGATCTGGCTGGGTTTTGCAGTATGTGTCTCTGCCTGAGCCATTCCTGAATACCCAGCAGATGTAGAGATTAAGGATGACTTGAAGCCTGGAAGAATGATCCTCACATTTTAAAGGATTATAAAATGAGAGTTGCACGGGGGGGTGGGGTGGGGTGGGAATCCCTAGTGAATGCGGTCTCTCTCTGATATGAACTTTCTAGGGTTGTTAATTTTAGAACACTATAACCATATCTTTGTTATGAAATGCACTGAATCTCACTAGATACAAAGACAATGAACAGTGAAGAGGCACATGCTATAAATAACAGGAAAGTGCAATGAGATGAGGCTTTGAGCTTAATCTCACATATCAATAAAACCCAACTTCCTTGGATCTAAAAGGGTGAGGCATTCCAAACCCCAAACTCAGCGGGTGACAGGATGCTCCACACCTCTTACAGGAGGACAAAAAGGTTTGTGGGCTGGTGCCTGATGCAATCTTGGCATCATCTTTGATGAGGAGCTAATGTTAGCAGAAAGATCAGGCATCAGTCATGAGCAGAGTTGTTTTTCTACTGTCTTGAGAAGGTCACTGGCTTGTTAGCCTCCTTTTTTGAAACTTGATCTGGGGTCTACAAAGGCCCACAATGAGTTGGATCACTGCCATGTACTCTAAATTGGGCTGATGAGGTTGGCTCAGTGCCAGGGGTTGACACAGGATGCAGCTTGAAGTATGCTGTTGGGGAAAGGACTGGAGCTTCTTTTTAATGTTCAATAATGCGATTTGAAGAGATAGAATTGTATGTGAACAGCAAAGACTGAACCGAGTATGAGTTGTTAAGCACTTGGGCAGAGGAGATCCATGAAAGTCTGAAACATTCCTGTATTAAATTCTAGATTCTGTGGATGACTTTGCTGAATTGGGAGCCTGCTGTTCCCTTTCAACGAAGTTGGCCTTCTCATTAGCATTATAAATACAAAATTTGTCAGGAGGTCCATAAGAAACAAAGGAAATCAATCTCATGAGCAAAGATATGTACACACATATAAATACAGTTTCTTCTATTTGCGTGTGAATTTGCAAGCAGCACCTCACCAGAGTTGAACTTCTGCTGTATAAATAAAACCATCTGGTGTGCCCAAGGAATTCAGTCTCTAGAGAGCAGGATCATAAACAATCGATCCTGCACAGGCCTTTCAGTATTTTAGTTCGAGTCAAGCTTTCCCACAGTGCTACTTTAATTTTTTTATCTGACTTTTAATTTTCTATGGATTTTGTACTTCGGGTTGTCTAATGGAATATTTTTTATGTGAGTACACAAGGAAAAAGTCTACCTTACCATTTTTGGTAATGTGAGGGAGAAACAGCACACTCTTTCAGGTATTTCCATCAGGAGTTGTGTAAATGAATAGAACGGTTGGAAGAGGAAAGTATGTTACTCCATTTTTCAGATGGGAAAATGAGACACGGAATGACAAAGCTCAAGGTTCCATGTCCCATAACTATTTTTTTTTTTTTTTTGCTTTTTGAGACAGGGTCTCGCGTTGTAGTTCAGCCTGGCCCTGAGCTCACTATGGTGCCCAGGCAAGCCACCGCGAACTCAGCAATCCTCCTGTCTCTACCTCCCGAGTGCTGAGATTACAGGCATGAGCCACCACGTCCGGCATTATGGTATGCGGTATTGATTGTTGGTGGGCGTGTCTCCACACCCAGCATTATATGTGGTTACCGGGGATCGAACTCAGGTCCTTGCATTTGTGAGGAAGGCGCCGAAACCACTGAGCTAACCCTCCGGCCCCCTGTCCCACAACTATTAACTGCTAAATGTGATCCAGATTTTGTGAATCCCAGTTGGATAATCTTTTTACTCAATAATATCTTTAACTTGATGTTAATTTTCTTTTAAGCATGGATAGTGAGCATGCCTCTAAATAAAGCAAGGAGAAGTTTTTGCCAAACCAGACCAGCATCTGGGAAGTTAGTTAAATCTCCTAAGAGTAGAATTAGATTACTTTTCTTCTTCAATCTCTCCTGCCTCCTTTTGAAAAAAAGATTCAGAATTAAACTACTTTTTAGAAGAAGTGGCCTTCTGAAAATAGAGTATATTTGGCTGGAAGATTGACATCAACTGACTCTTAAACTCAGTTAATGTTAACCAGAGACTATCTTTAACTATGAACTGGTCTGAATCACTGGGGAACTAAAAAAACAGACTCCTAATGTTTGGATCCTCTACCTGGAAGGGAAGATGTCAGTGGTTTTCCTGGGGCTCTCCAAGGTAACTCTAAATTTGCAAGCCAGAAATAGGATCACTGTGGTACCCCTGGATGCCATAACTCACAGAGACAACAGATCTAGAGGTTCCTACCTTTCTCCTAGGCTAAGACAACATTAGCAATAAGGAAGAAATTTCTGGAGGGCCAGAAGACAGCTGACTGTAATGGAAAGACTCACTCAAAACTGGTTTCTGCTTCTTTCTGAGGCTTGAGTAGATCTCAGTATAGCTTGGATGATTGGGAGTTAGATAAATAGGTTGCAGAGGGCCTGTCCCTGGCTTCTGACAGCTGGCTGCAGAAACTTGGGCACTCTTATTTTGTCACTGGCTGAAACATTACGGACTCTGCCTTTTTAAGCTAGACATTTAGCAATACCATTGTTTTTATGATTTATTTTGGCAAGTAATAGCACTTATAACTATTATCTTCATTGAAATTATATTTGGAGGTGACTTATTAGGCTGTCTATGCATGTTTGTTTAGATATAGTATATTCCCTGCATCTTAATGAACATAGATGAAAGGGTTCTTCATTGAGGCAAAATGTAGACTTTAGTACAATTTAAAAATATTTTAATGCTTACAAGTAATAAAAGAAATTCAAATACTAGGGTGCATACAAGATAAGCAAAACTACGTTTCTTTTCAGAGTTCCGATCAAAGTTTGCAGTTTGGGAAGAATCATGATCATCTCCTGCCAAGCCCACAAGCAAAGTAAACCCTTGCCTCTTGTTTGAGAGTTAATCCAAGCTTTGTTTAGTGTTAGTATTCTTAGTGGTTCCTTTTTAAAAATAGTTCTTCCTTTACTTTGTAGTTCATGCTTTTCCCAGGCTGGGGCAGGGGAGGGTGTTTGGTAGGGCTGCGTGCAGCTCATGGAAAAGCTGGCTTGTCTCTGTGGACAGGGAGTTCTTCCTCCGCAGGCTTCGGTGACTGTGGGGAAGAGTCTGGGAAACATGGGCTGTGGAGGCCACAGGCTTTGGACTCTATGCCTGTACCTGCCAGGCTCACCAGACCTGGACAAAAGATATCTCAGAGTATGTTTTATCTTGTGGCTCTAAAATGATTGGACCCTGGCCAGATACTGTTTTGGAACAAGTCAGGGAAGAGCTAAGTGATTAAAAAAAAAAATACTACTTAGTGCATTTCTTAATATATTCACATTTCCACAAAAGAATCAAATATGGTTACCTTTTATAAAGTTCTCTTCTGTTATTGTTCTTTCAGAATAAAAATATAGCTCTCAAACAGTTGGCTTCTTATGGAGATGGGGTTTTGAGATTTTATTGATGACTGATCTTATAAAGGCTTTGGTACTGACTAGTTTCATAATGAGGACGCTGTAATAGAAGGACTGAAGAGTGGGTGTTGGCTTTGCTGTTTACCTGCTCTGAGACTTTATGCAAATGATCTTAATGTCAGTGAACCTGGCAAAAGAGGAAGTGCTGTATCAGTTATCTGCTAGGGGCATTCAGTGAGATTTAGGTTTTTACTGAAGGAATTCTAAGTGAAAGCTTGTTCAGATTTACTTTCAAGAACTTCATATCCAAACGAAGGTCTTGACATTTGGCATTCCTTAGAAGAGCCTCAGTTTCTTCCCAAGAATACAGCCTTAGCAAATTGATAATGAAAGAAGCGTTGGGACTTCCTGACTACTATTTCTTTCCTTGCTTCCTTTTCTTTTTTTCTCTCTTGTCTCTTGCTCTTTCCTTTTATGGGAAAAATCTACTTCCCTGCCTCATGTATCTTGGGAATTTAGATACATTAGGTTGTTACTCTTGAATACCCACAGGACATATGTAAACTTTTTGTTGAGACAAGGAGGACAAGTCAGACCCCTGGACAAAACTTCCTGCTCAATGATTCTTTCTGTTCCCACAGTGGTGTTCTGCTGGTTTTCTACCTCCGATAAAGCAGTGCAGTATTGGGAGGGCTGTGACCTGTCTGTCCAGCCTGGGCGGGCTACAGTCTGTGTGGCCCTGACTGATGTGGCCACAGTCCTGCTCAACCCTGGAGCCCCTTCCCCACAGAATTTCTTTTCAGCTTCTCATTCTGAGCCCCTCCTTCTTTGCTTGTTCCATATGACCTGAATTTCTCATAGAACTTTATGGGAAAATGGAGGGGTGTGCACTCTCTTTGACTAATGTGAATTTCCATTCTGGAAATATTGCCTTTAGGAAAGAAAATACAATCCTAGATTTTACACAAAAGACCAGTTTCTCTGAGATGCTGTGCGGTGAGTGGTACTTGACTGCAAATCTTGTTGCTAAAAACAAAAATAACACATCCTCTTAACAGATGGATCTTTCTGAGGAAAAGTGCTGTATAATTTTAAGAGGAAGAGAATTTTTATTTTTATTTTTTTGAGACAAGGTCTTGCTTTGTAGTTCAGGCTGGCTCTGAGCTCACTATGTAGCCCAGGCAAGCCTCGAACTCAGCAATCCTCCTGCCTCTGCCTCCTGAGTGCTGGGATTACAGGCGTGAGCCATCACGCCCAGTGAGAATTTTTATTTTTTTGTTTGATGTTTTACTATACTTTCAATAGATAAAACAGAAAAGCTTTTGATAATTGATAAAAATGATAAAAAACTAGTTATGAGTTTCATACCACAAAATTTAGAAGGACAATGAGGATTTGACATATACCCAAATTGCTCATAAACAACAGAGTAAAATTATTACTTAGTTAACAGTTCACACTGGGAGGTGGGGGGAAATATCCCCTTTGTTCTTGCACTTTAAGTGCATATTCAAAATGTATTTGTAGAAAACCAATAGAGATTTATTAAATTGTCGGTAGAATTGCCACATTAACAACTAAAAGTTCTGATATTTATAATATGCCCCTAAGCCCCTGAAACTAGAAAATGCAAAATGTCCTCTAGATGGAGCACCAGGCTTTTATTTTGTTTCAATAAATAATTCTTATTTTGGGAAAGATATTTCAGAACTTAATTTTAAATAGAAAGTAATGTAAAAAAAGCCTTATTCTGAACCATGGCCTATGTTATCAGAAGCATCTACTTTTCAGCGAAGGTAATGTCATATTTCAGACAATGTAACTTGTCCTCGCATCTATGGTAGAAAATGAGATTTGGTTTTTCACCTTTCCGGGTCAGATCCTCTGAGTTTCGGAGGCCAAGAGTGGCCTTGGGAGGGCCAGGAGCTTGATAGGGGTCCTCTAGTGGCTGAGGAAGCAGAGCAGAAGAGACGACAAGGCCTGAGGAGACCAAAGGTTAGGAAAGGTCCCTAGATGGAAGCATGTCTAGAGGCGGCGTCAAGGCCCGCCTGTGCCAGAACCCCGACGGTGAAACACAGGAAGCATGAAGTTATTTAGTGCACCCTTCTCATTTTGCAAGGGAAGAAACACACCGAGGAAGGTGGTTGTTCTTCTCTTATGTTAATGAAGTTATTGACGATGTAGAACAAAACCAAATAAGCAGTGCAGTAGATCTTTGTTGTTTTAGCTGCTTCTTCCCAGAACATGATTCTTGTAGGAATTGTGTTCCACCAACTGTATGGAATCTTGTGAAGTGAATGAAGGAAACTCTGTGTAAGGTGCCTTAGAAGCACCTTCATTCTTGTCAAAGGGTAGGTATGTGACCAAGTTAGTCTCTGGAGAGACTTCAAGTCTTCAACAGAGTAATTGTTTTTTTTAAAGAAATAAGACTTAGTGGGAATTGTTTCATCTTTAATTTCTTTAATGTTGCTATAACCTTATGATAATTTTCCTTTTTGCTTATGTTGGCCAAAGTTAGTGTCTGATACTTGCAATGAAAGAATCTTAATTCCAACAATTACCATCTAATCTAACAATGAAACAAGATCCTCTTATTGCAAATTGATACTGTTCAACAACAGTCATCATAAATCATCAAGAGTAATGTAAGGGTGATTCACATAGGAAAAATAAAAATTTATTGCCCAGGTAGACACACAAACCAAGTATTATGCTCTAGATTTTTGAGCTATGACAGAGTTTTGATTATAGTAAGACTAATCTGACAATGCTATTGTAATGAATATTTGTTGAGTGTATTAGAAAAGTTTCTATTATATTTTATCAGAGACTGCTAAAATTGAAATTCAATATAACATATACATCTATTTTTTTCTGAGTACAAAAATAATGCTGATTTATTTTGCCTGGTTTCTTCCTAAATCTTAAAAATATATAAAAAGAATAAACTTTTGCTTGTTTTCCTGGTAGAAATTTAAGAAAGAGCTAATTCTATACTGACATGATATAAATAATAAGCAATAGAATTATATGATGTTTGATTAAAACAACAGTGAAATAAAGAGGCCTTTAGTTTTCTCTTTCAAATTCTTTCCCCAAAACATGTGGTTTAATTCTACTTAGAAAATGTTACAAAAACCTGTTTTCTTTTTAGCGTAATGTGTTTTAATATATCCAGTGAGCAGACATTTCCTTGTCCCCCTTTTTAGTACTCCATATATGATTTCTTTTTCAGTACTGGGGATCAAACTGAGGACCTTGTACTTTCCAGTCAGGTGTGGCACCCCTGAGCTACATTCCTAGCTCAAATATGATTTTTTTAAAGGGATGTTGATAATAAAGCTTCTTTAGGAAATTATAAAGCATCTTTGGAATAAAGCAGAATTATATGATTTATGAGCCAACAAGTCATATTAACAATGAAATCTACTAGAAACAGGCTGAATTTTAAGACAGAATTTTAAATTTTGGCAAGGCAGGGACAAAAAACACATAACAGTCTTATATCGACTTTCAAACATGAGCCAGCAGAGGGCTTATCTGTGCTTTCGACAAGTTACTTCTTTATTTCTGATTCCTTGCATAGCTACAGAAAAATTACCTTGTACAGTACAGGCTCAGGTTAACGGGAAATTGTTTCCTAGACGCAAGCAAACTTAACTATAAATAGAAGACTGGTTAGCAGAGAGAAGTTTATGTGGTTTAATTCTGCCTGACATTTTACTTGTTAATGTGCCATCCTTCTGAAGATCATAGTGTATATTACTCAGGTAGGCATATAGACACAACCTGATCACTTTGTGAGGTCCCCTTGAATTAGATTTTGATATAGATAATGACTTCTTAACTGGGTCACAGTAGTGTATTTGAGTCAGCATTTACTGGCTCGTGAAACCAATTACTATATTTGGAGGAAATTTTATGAGCCAGTTGAAATCATATCATAGCTCAGAATTGATTGTGGTAGCAATATTTAGATTATGGAAATGTGCAAATGCTACAGATTAGTTTGCTCCTTTCCCTGGAGTTGACTGTTAGGCATCTACCAGCATATCACTGGACAGAAAGGGGGGCATTTATTAGCATAAATATGAGAATTGGTCTATGTCTAAGCATAAATGCATTCTTATAACCATTCATGCCTGCCCTGTGGAGCTCAACTAAGAATGCAAAAGCTCTTCCTTAAAATATCAAGAGCTCAATTTGCTTCTTTCTCTACTAAGGAAAGTGGAGCCTGGGGTACACCCAGGAGCTGCCCTGGTTTTTTGTGTGCTGCGAGAAATATGGAGAGGAGATGGTAAGTTGAGGTCATGGTGTGTCTGTGGACATTGAACTGGAGCTGCACTACCCTTGGGGGTGTTCATTTTGTCTTCCCAGGTCTTTCACAGGATGTGATAAATGCAGTTTCCTCTGGGATAATTACCCTTGTGTCAGATCTGTCTTCTAAAATTCTACAACCTTTTACCTATAGACCTCACATGGCACCTGCCATTTTTAATGTAATAATATTGGCATTTATACATGGGATGGGGTCTGATGTTTATTAACCCTACATTCAGAAGTGCAATGAGCAGTTAGTTTCTTTTTCTCTCTTTGAAGTTGACCTTATGATCACTATGTGCATTTCTATTTAGATGGACTAAGTAAATGTCTTTGAAGATTCCACATTCCAGAATCTGGGGGCATCTAAGTGGGCATCTAAGTGTGGTAGGAGAAATGATCGCTTCTCCCTCCCTATCTTTGCAAGACAAGATCGTAGGCCTGGACTGCAATGTCTGGAAGCTTGCTGATTTTTGCTGCTGGTGGCGGTTCAGGGCTTCTGCTTGGGCTGGTGACCTCTACTGTACAGTTGGTTATATTTCTGGTGCTCTACTGATCTCTCAACTGCAGGTGGGAGCTACCATAATCTCTACTGTTTTCTGATGATTCAGGTTTACAGCAGTCTCAGTTGCTCTGTGAAATGATCTGCAGTTTGTCTGCGAACACTGGCTGCAAAGTCCAACCTGCGTACTCCTGCTATCTAGGAGGTTCTTTCTTAAAATAGAGGCCCACTTGCAGCTCTGGCAGCAGACTCCCTACTTCCTCTCACAGCATTCCCTTGGAGGCATCTTGATTTCATCTCTCAAGTCACACTTAAGAGCTGCCTAAGAGGCTGGAGCTCAGGCCCTTTCATTGCTTACACATATTTTGCTCCTACCTGGATCACATCTGTTGTGTGTCATATTCCTGTTCACCTCTAATTCTTTCTTTTCCTTGCATCCCTCTGTGAGTGATGAACTTTAACTCCTTCCTCCTTTTATCTCTCAGCTCCTCAACTTTTTTTCTTAATATGTAAAAGAAGGGAATAAATAGTATAGAAAATTCCCTTCTGTTTTAGAAAAGCCTGACTGCTGAGTGTATTGCCTTTCTGCAAAAACAAAACAAAACAAAACAAAAAAAGAGAAAAATATATAGCATACTTTAAAAATTATCTCTGTTACATGCACATAAATTGTCTTACACGTTAGGCTGGAAGCTTCTTGGGGGAAGGTTTATGCTTTTCCTTTTGAACATCTTGTGTCTTTGTCAAAGCATTTCCTTGTCTATAATAGCTTTCCTACCCACTGCAAAAAGCCTTCTTCAGGTCTGTCCATGCTAAGTAAGGGCTGCTGTGCACGGGCAGGGCTCTGGCGGGGGATTGTTCGTCCTTTCCCAAGTGCTCAGGCTCAAGGCTCTCATGCAACCAGTGTGGGAGGAGGAGCCCTCTGAGATGCCCTCTTCTTGTCTGCACACACTGAATAAGTGCAGCAGTGGTGCTGGGACTTAGGCAGAAGCCTCTGTGCATGACTGCCCTGTCTGCCACAAAGAAAAAACACACACTGGAAGATTGAAGAAATCCTGTTGACTATAGCCATTGCTGAGTTTATAGAGTCTGTCCCACAAACAGGACCATGGATTTTGCAGAGTCCAAGCCTGCAGGAGTTCACTGGGCTCAGCTCAGGAGTTATAGCCAGAGCAGAGAAAGGGAACAATGGCTGTCTCCCTGTAATTAGTCTGCTCTGATCTGCGTGCTACTGCTTATACTATCTACAAGAGAAAGCAGATCCATGTGGTGAAGGGCTATATTGGAGTGTTTTTGGCTTGTTGTTGTTGTTGTTGTTAGTGTTGTTCTATTTCTTTCTTTTTTCTGATGTCTCTTTTATTCTTCATTTCTCTACTCTCTTGTTGCTGAGTCTGTCCAGTTTTGGGTTTTTTTCTTCTCTCAACTGCTCTTTTTTTAAATTAATTTTCATCTTTACTGGTACATTCTATGTACACATCATGATCACACTTAGTATTGGGAATTTGATCAGTATATCATGCAATTTAATTCTCATTTTTTCCCATTTCCCTAGCCACCCCACAACCATCTAACCCCTAAATATGTAAGCTTTGTTTCCCTTTTTTTGTTACCATTACATTTTTTCTTTCCCCTCATTACTCACCCCTTCACCACATTTCTCTTTGAATATTTTCTATTTTACAATATCCGTCATACATTCTACACTTGATCTTAGCCAAAAGGTCGAGAAGCGATCGTCATACATTCTAGAACTCATTAACGTGTTCAGTTTCTCATGCCAGAGTACAGATACAATATTTACACATCTGTGACCTATTTATTTCACTTATGAGTATGTCCTGAAGGTATGTCCATTTGAGCATAAAAGACTCAAACTTGTCATTCTTTAAGACAGAGAAACTTTTCCATTTCATAGAAAAACCACATCTTCTTTATCCAGTCTCCAGCTGATGGGCACCTGGGTTGTTTCTAAGATTGAGCTATCACCAACTGAGCTGCTATGAACATGGGTACACATCTGTCACTATGATATGATTCTTTTAATTCTTTTGTGTATATTTCTATAAGGACAACTCAACTGTTCTTATTTTTACAGGAAAAGGAAAATAGTCCTCTATTAGCCTATTGCTGCTGGGTACCCCTATTCTTCTCTTATTCCTTCATCCTCTCTTATCTTCTGGTCAGTATCAGTTCCTAGAAGTTAATGTATTTCAGTCTTCCCACCTCTCTTTTTCTTCTGTACTATTATAGGAGGGTGAACATAATTTCTAGTGCTTCTGCTGCTGTTAGTCTATTCTGTTTTTTTTTTTTTTTGAGACAGGGTCTCGCTTTGTAGTTCAGGCTGGCCCTGAGCTCACTATGGTGCCCAGGCAAGCTGCCGCGAACTCAGCAATCCTCCTGTCTCTGCCTCCCGAGTGCTGGGATTACAGGCGTGAGCCACCACGTCCGGCACTGTGGTATGCGGCGTTGATTGTTGGTGGGCGTGTCTCCACACCCAGCATTATATGTGGTTACCAGGGATCAAACTCAGGACCTTGCGCTTGCGAGGCAGGCGCCGGAACCACTGAGCTAACCCTCCGGCCCAGTCTATTCTGTTTTGTATTTGTCCCTGCTGTCTTTTTTGTCTTCTAACCTCTTTCAGTTTCCTGGGGTTGTGTAATCTTTATGTATCCTCTAACCCTATTTCTAATCTCTCCCTCTTGTTCCATGTCTCTATCTCTCCAAATCCATGGTGACCTATTATTCTCAAAGAGTGATGCTGCTATATCAAAGAACCTCTGTGTGGTAAACATATTACTGGTTACCTCTAAATTTTGGCAGTTAGTCACAGAACTAACTCATGAGGTTGAAGATATCAGAATAGTAATTGCCAAGACTTGTGATTTCTCATGCTGTGTTTGCTATTATTGATGATATTGACTATATTGTTAACTGAGGTGATGTGATTGTTCTAAGTACATTTCACAGTATGTCAGAACTGAGATCGCTTAAGGGCCACTGTAAATTCAAGAAGGACAACCTAGGAAGTAAAAATCTCTTAAGGTTTCCAAATATTAAGAGTTAAGAGACTTCCATAAAAATTTTTCAGACAGCAGGCCAGGAATTAAACCAAAAACATCATCATCATCAACAACAACAACAAAAAAATAGAAATGAGAAGAAAATTTAAAAATCCAGATACAAAATCATCACAATAAGGGAATTCAGGGAAATGGAAATAGAGCAAACTGAAGCTCAAGCACCAGGACTCTCTGAGCCAGTAACCAGAGAGGATCAAGTAAAATGGAAATTGGAAATAATTTCTCAAATAAAAACAGGGATAGTGTCCAAAGTGGAAGATATGATTAATAACACTAACTACAAGAGCAATAACATGATAGACTCTCAAATTATGAAAGTAATGGAATCTATTAAACTGCTCAAACAGATTTCCAGGAGGTTAAAAACTCCAACATGAACTTGCAAAATAGGGTGAATGAATGCGAAGGCTGAATATTAGAAATAGAAGCCAGGATTGCAGCCAATAAACAGAAAAGGAATAATTTCTAGAAAATAGCAAAGCACCATAAGAATTTAACTCAGCAGCTGCTAGAAGATGCAAAGAATAATGTAAGACTGACTTGAGTCAGTGAAGAAACACAAGATAATGCAAAAGATATAAAAGGCTGTTCACAGATGTAATAGCAGAAAACTTCACAGGAAAAGGAACGATAGGACTCCAAGTGGCCATGATATAAAAATTCTACACATATGTGTATAATAATCAAGATTCCAGAAATTCAACAGAAGGAAATATTGAAGGCAGTCACAGAAAAGAAATAAATCACATACAAGTGAAAGCCCATCAGAGTAACAGAAGACTTTTCAATGTAAACACTCAAGTCAAGGAGAACCTGGAGTGAAGTACTTCAAGTCCTAAAAGAAAGTAACTTCCAAGCAAGATTGATGTATCCTGCAAAACTATCCTTCAAAATTGATGGGAAAATAAGATACTTCCATGACAAAGAACACCGAAGAAACCTCACAAATACAAAACCAACACTCCAAAAATTCTAAAGAATATCCTAGAAAAAGACAGTGAGTGTCACAATCCCATGCGACACAGAAGAATGAACTCACCAGGCAAGACAAGAAACTGGATGGAAAGGGGGAAAAGCAAAGAGAGCCGAGAACAGGGAAACATCATGACAGTACTAAATCAGTTTATATCATCATAACCATTAATGTTGAAGGCCTCAGTGTGCTAATTGAAAGGCATAGACTGGCAGAATGAATCAAGAAGCAAGCTCCTGTAATATACTATATACAAAAAACACACCTAATTCAGAAAGAAATCCATAGACTGAAAATAAAAGGATGGAAAACAATTCTCCAGGAAACTGCAAAAAAGCAGGAGTGGCTATCTTATTTGCAGACCAAGTAGATTTCAAACCAAAACTCATTAAGAGAGACATAGAAGGATACTACATCCTTGTACAGGAAACAATCCAAGAGGAAGAGATGATAAATATTTATGCACCAAATTCTAGAGCACCCACCTATATAAAACAAATATTAATGGACATGAAAAGCCAGATAAGTCCTAACACAGTAGTAGTGGGGGACCTCAATACCCAGCTGTCCCCAAACGACACACTAATTTGACAAAAAAATCAATAATGAAATACTTGAATTTAAAAGATTTGAACAAATGAATTTAATAGATTTTTGCCAGTATTTCACCCCACAAAGTCAAAATACATATTCTTCTCAGCTGCTTATGGGTCATTCTCCAAAATAGACCATATGCTAGTCATAGAGCATTTTAAAATAAATGCAAAGAAATTAAAGTTATCCTCTCTATATGGTCAGGCCACAGTGCCTGGAATTGGAGATCAATAGCAAAAGAAATTCCAAGAACCTCACAAATACATGGAAATTGAAAAATACTCTCCCGTGGAACCAATGAATCCTGAAAGAAATTAAAGAAGAAATTAAACAGTTTCTACAATTAAATGAAAATGCCAAGACAACATATAGGAATTTATGGACAAGGGAAATTCATAGCAGTGACTGCTCATCCTAGGAAAACAGAGTGAGCTCAAATATAAACAACCTAAGGCTGAACCTCAAACCACCAGAAAAAGAGGAGCAAAATAAACCCAAAGCTCATACAAGGGAGGAAATTGTAAAGATTAAAGTAGAAATTAATTCAGTGGAGATGAGAATAATACAAAAAAATCAATGAATCAAAGAGTTGGTTTTATTTATTTATTTATTTATGCTTTTGAGACGGTCTTGCTTTGTAGTTCAGGCTGGCCCTGAGCTCACTATGGTGCCCAGGCCAGCTGCCGCGAACTCAGCAATCCTCCTGTCTCTGCCTCCCAAGTGCTGGGATTACAGGCGTGAGCCACCACGCCTGGCATTGTGGTATGCGGTGTTGATTGTTGGTGGGCGTGTCTCCACGCCCAGCATTCATTATATGTGGTTACCGGGGATCAAACTCAGGACCTTGCGCTTGTGAGGCAGGCGCCTATTTATTTATTTTTGAGACAGGGTCTCGCTTTGTAGTTCAGGCTAGCCCTGACCTAACTATGTAACTCAGGCAACCCTTGAACTCAGCAATCCTCCTGCCTCCCCTGCCTCCGAGTGTTGGGATTACAGGCGTGAGCCACCAAACCTGGTATTTGTGGTATGTGGTACTGATTGCTGGTGGGTGTGAGTCACTATGCCTGGTATTCTTGTATGTGGTTATTGGGGATCAAACCAGGGACCTTGCACTTGCCAGGCAGGTGCCAAAACCACTGAGCTTTCTCCAACCCAAAGAGTTGGTTTTTTGAAGGAATAAATGAAATTGACAAACTTTTAGCT
The DNA here is from genome assembly GCA_004025085.1 of Thryonomys swinderianus. Classification (NCBI taxonomy): domain Eukaryota; kingdom Metazoa; phylum Chordata; class Mammalia; order Rodentia; family Thryonomyidae; genus Thryonomys; species Thryonomys swinderianus. The sequence continues at coordinate 23,752 of PVIC010006367.1, forward strand.
AACTTTATCAAAAAAGGAAGGAAAAGGCTCAATCAGGGATGAAATCAGGGGAAATTACCACAGATCCAGGAGAAATTCAGAGGATAATAAACACATACTTTGAAAATCAGTACTCAATAAAATAGAAAACACAGAAAAAATGGATAGATTCCTAGACAAATGTGAACTTCCAAAATTAAACAAAGAAGATATAAAAATGTTAAACACCCCAATATCAATATTGAAATTGAAAATATAATAAAAAACCTACTGATCAAGAAAATTCTGGGTCCTGATGGCTTTGCGGTTGAATTCTACAAGACTTTTAGAGAAGTGCTAATGCTACCACTCCTCAAACTCTAATGAAATTGAAAGGGAAGCAATATTCCCAAATTCATTCCTGGAAGCATTACATTGATTCCAAAAGCAGACAAAGACCCAACCGAAAAAGAGTACTACAGGCCAATCTCCCTAATGAACATTGATACAAAAATCCTCAATAAGATATTACAAACAGAATCCAGAGGATCATGAAGGAGATCATGTACCCTGACCAAGTTGGATTTGTCCTAGAAATGCAAGGATGGTTTAACATACATAAATCAGTAAATGTAATACACTACGTTAAAAGACTCAAGGCCTAAAACCATATGGTTATCTCAATAGATGCAAAAAAGCATTCAACAAAATCCAACATCCTTTCATGGTTAAAACTCTACAGATAATTAAAATGTTTCAAACTGATAAAAGCTATTTATAAGAAACCAGCAATCAGCATCATGCTATGGTCAAAAACTGAAACCTTTCACACTAAGATCAGAAACAAGACAAGGATGTCCACAATCACCAGTCTAGTTCAATTTAATTTTGGAAACACTAGCCACAGCTATTAGTCAAGATGAAGAAATAAAAGGAAATAAAGATAGGTAAGGGAGAAATTGAACTGTCATTATTTGCTGATGACATGATACTCTATATAGAAGATTCCAAAAATGTAGCCAAAAGACTGCTAGACTTAATCACCAGATTTAGTAGCATAGCTGAATACAAGGTCAACACTCAAAAATCAAGAGCTTTTGTATACACATACAAAAGACTCATTGAGAGAGAAATTGGGGCATCAATTACTTTCACAGTAGTACCCAAAAAATGAAGTATTTAGGAATCAATCTAACAAAGGAGATGAAATACCTCTACTCTGAAACTATAGCACTCTAAAAAGCAAGACAGAAGAGGATATCAGAAAATGGAAAGACATTCCGTGTTCCTGAGTAGGAAGAACCAACATCTGGAGTACATAAAGAACTTGAAAAATAGGGCCGAAGGGTTAGCTCAGTGGTTCCAGTGCCTGCCTCACGAGTGCAAGGTCCTGAGTTCAATCCTCGGTAACCACATACAATGCTGGGTGTGGAGACTCACGCCCACCAGCAATCAACACCACATACCACAGTACCAGGCGTGGTGGCTCATGCCTGTCATCCCAGCACCCGGGAGGCAGAGACAGGAGGATTGCTGAGTTGGAGGCTTGCCTAGGCTACATAGTGAGCTCAGAGACAGCCTGAACTACAAAGTGAGACCCTGTCCCCCCAAAAAAACAAAAAACAAAAAAACTTGAAAAATAAAATCAGCCCTCTCCATATTTAAAGACTCAATTAAAAAATGTTCATTGGAAATGAACAGACATATTTCAGTTGAAGAAGTAAAGACAGTTAAGAAACATGAGGAAATGTTCAACATCACTGGTCATTTGAGATGCAGATAAAGACAATGCTGAGATTCTGTGTCCATGAAGATGGCTGCTATCATGAAATTAACCAACAACTGCTAGTGGGGCTGTGGGGAGAAAGGAATCCTTCTCCACTGTTGGTGGGAATGTAGACTGGTGCAACCACTGTGGATATCAGTGTGGAGATTTCTCAGAAAACTAAGATTATCCATCCCATTTGACCTCTGATAGGTATATACACAAAATAATTAAAAGAAATCATATCACAGCAACATATGTGCACCCATGTTTATAGCAGCACAGTTTGTAATAGCTAAATCTTGGATACAGCCCAAATTGCCCATCAACTGGAGAATGGATGAAGATCTGTGTGTTTTTAAAAATACAATGGATTATTACTAAGCCATAGTGATAAATTTGAATTATTTATACTCAAATGGATATACCTTGAGGACATAATCATAAGTGAAATAAAAAGGACACAGATGAAATAAACATACCACATCTTTTCTGAAGTAAGAAAAATTGAAGGTGTAAATGAATGCTAAAATATAAGACATAATATGAAATAGGAAGAAAATGTGGAAAAGAAAAAGGGAAAGGATGGATAGAGGAAAGCAAAGAAGGGAAAGAAAAAATAGGACAGTAAAAGGAAAAAAATTTGTGTGTATAGGGGGAAGGGATTTTAAGGAGGGGAGGGGAGTGGGGAAAATGAGAAACAAGATGTGTCATGTAGAAGTACAAGTTCTTAATGTTGAATGTGATCATAATGTATGTATAAAATATACCAGTAAAATCAATTAAAAATATAAATAGTCTCTTGCAGTCTTCTAAATAAGCAAAACAACTCTTCATGGCTCACACATTTGCCTAAACCTCCACTTTCTCCAGTGTTTCCTATCTCAGTGAAAGACATTGCCATCCACTTGATTAAACTTCCAGAAATCCTCATCTTCATTCTGCTCATGCCCATGTCATATTAACGGGTAAATTCTGTTACTCTCTTCCCAGAACATTTCATGTGTTGATCTCTTTTCTCAACTCTACTCCCTTTCATTCTAAACCAAATTGCTATCATCTTTTATGGACTACAGGAATTTCGTCTGGCTATTGTTCTTCATTTGCCTTTGCTCTCCTTGTATACAGAGTGATCTTACAAATTTTTAAAAAACAAGCCATATAATAGACATGTATATTTATGTGTGTATGCATTTGTGTACACATACACAAATGTATGTACATCCTGTTTGTTTCAAACCCTTCTTTAATAGCTCCTTCTCTTTTGGGGATGAGGTTTAAAATTCTTATGGTGGCTCCCAGCACTTGTATGATGTGATGTTACTGTCTATACCCCAGCCTCGCACCATTTTCTCCCTAACTCCTTCAATTCCAGCCCTACTAAATCTGTTATTTCTTTTAGACTTTCAAGCTCCTTCCTTCTTAAGGCATAACACAAGCAAGATTCCACACTTGATACAATCTGTCTTCTCATGGCCAACTACTGTTTTAGTTTAAAAGTGACCTTTTCCAAGATTTTCCGGATTCTTCTTTCTTTGCAAAACTCTATCAGAGAATCTTTAATTTTTGTTTAATAAAAACTACCACAATTACATTTAAGTAATTATTTTTTAATGATTGTTGATGCTATTTTCCTCATGAGCTTGTCGTCTTTGAAGAGGAAGTTTGCCTTATTCACTTCTCTGTTTTGTTGACTTACCATTATAGTGCCTATAAAATTAGTTTAATGGATGATGTACATATATTCTTTACAAGCTTCATAATAAGCACTCAGAAGTTATATTAATAATTTTGTAATTTTCATAATGTCTTGGCTCTTTGCCCCTGCCTGCTTCTCTTCTTCTTTTGTCTATATGAAAAGGAGGTATTTGTGGGAAGATAAAAGTAATCCAACTGGAGCCAGGAAGTGAGCCAGATGTTGGCATCTGAAATGCAGTGGCATGTCACTATCACAGAGGATTCTTTTATTGGAAGCTGTAATGGATCTCATCTCATTTTTTTTTTTTTTTGAGTACTTGCCAGGTAGGTGTGGTGCCACTGAGCTAAATCCCAGGTCCCCAGGATCTCACTTGTTACAGACTGAAGTCTACATAACATGAACATTTACCCCCTTTCTAGCCCCACTTTCCATCATGCTCCAGCTCTTGATGTGAAGCTTTACAAGTATATCAACAAAGGGAGATGATCATGAGCTTTGTTACTGTCAGTACGTTGCATATTATTTATTAAGCATCAGTCTACATCCAACTTTACATGAGGACCTATGGGAACATTCACAGAATTATGTCAGGATCACAGCTCTTAATTCTGTGTGCGTCTAGTAGAAATGACAGATACTGCTGAGCATGGCGATCATCATCTGTAATCTGAGCACTCAGCAGGCTGATGCAAGGATCGCTGTGAAGTTGAGACCAGCCTCGGCTACAGAGTAAGTTCAAGGCCACCCTGGATTGCGTGGTGAGATTCTGTCTCAAAAAACAGAACAGAACAAAACAAAACAAAGGGCAAATATCCACACAGAAGATAAACAGGAACATAAATTAGTTATGTACTAAATGCCAAGGAATAGTTGAGAGAAATGCAATATCCTGAAATAGTTTTGTATTTACATCTGAATTTAGGTTGGTTTATGTTTCCACAAATAGATGAGACTCTGAGGAAAGAAACAAAGGTAGGAAGGAGATATTTAATGTTCATATTCTGGCTTTTTTATGAAGAGAAGTCCTGTGATTTATCCATCATTTTGTGCAGTGTTTCTCTCATCTTTAAAACTACTAATTACAACCTGAATTAAGAAAACAAGGATACAGATATTTACAAATGACTGTGAGTCCCCACCCAAGTTTCCTTGAATTCTTGGTTCTGTAACTTGGGAGATGACATTTTACAAGCTCAAATATATTATCCTGATCTGTGGAAGGCAATGCTTAAATTGGCTCTCATGCTGAAATTAGCTTGGTCCTTTGGATTGAAGCCATGCACTAAAATGTCAAAGAAGAGGCATGCTAACTACTTCCTCAAGGATATTATAGCAGAAGCATGCATTAATTTAGTCAATCAATAAACATTTTGTAAATATTGTATTAAGCAATGAAGAAGGGAAGAGATTAAAGTGAGTTCATGGCCTCAAAAATCCACAGCAGGTGAGACAGATTATTCAGAAATAAATATATAATTCATCCTGATGGGCACAGCAGTAGTGATATGGGCCATACAGCACAAAGAAAACTGAGCACTTTGACAATAGAGGCTACCCAGAAGGAATAATGTTTATATTTAATCTAGGAGATAAATATAAGTTGCTTTTCTTTGGCAGAAATGTTCTTCTTTGTCTCTTCTACCTCTGCTTATCAATTCTAGAAGTAGGGGCATTTTGGTATAACCCGAAAAAGGAATATGGAAGTGGAAGCTTTTTACAGACTCACCAGGGAAAGCCAAGAAGGGAAAGCCCTCCCTGCTGCAGCCAGAGCAGAGAAACATCACACCTCAATCTGCTGTGACTGCTGAATTTACCTTTCTCAGTAGATCAAGTTGGTTCTACAATAACGTTGCATAGAATGAACAACCTTAAACCCTGGTGTGTCATCAGTTTACTTCTCTGGTGCATGTGCTTTAGCTCTTTGAGGCTGTCTCAGGGTGCAGATCTCTCCATGGGTTTTCTCATTTGCTTTGGTCTAGTGGCCACCCAAGACATGGTTTTTCTTGGTAAACAATTCCAGACTCAATGCTCCCTCTGACAGCCACTGTGAGAGTATCTGCTGACCTTGCTTTGTCCTGGAAAGTTAGTTTGGCCATTTAAATGTCAAAGGGGAAAGGAAGTACACTTATTTTACTCAGTGGGAGGTACCGCAAAAGCACATAGAAAAAGGAAAGTATATAATTCTGTATCAAGGAAGCCAGGAGTGAAGAATTTGGAACAATAATCTAATCTGCTGCTGTCTGCATACCACTGTCTGATTCTTAGATGAAAGCCTTCACCTCCAACCATGGAATGCTAAGAAGAGAGGCTGACAGCTCTCCAATCTTGGCACAACTTCCCCATGCCACTGGAGTATTCCTGACTGCCACCAGTGGAGCACTGCTACGGAATCCTTCCTACAGGTTGGGGTGAGCAGGACTCAGCAGACTGGTGATATTGAGACTGTCTCACAGTGTTTCCTTTCCATGTCTCTAGGAGGTCTCAATCAAAACTTAGATCTCTCTTATCTAATGCTTTTCAGAAGGTTATTCTGGGAAAAAAGAGGCACATATTTCCCTATGTATACTGCCATTGCTTCAGGTTTCTCTGTGTATACGAATTATTTGGACAAGCAGTGCCATTTGATTCTTAGTACTTGCTATGATTTAGTTAGATATGGTTTGAGCATGTATCCAAAGATTCATAAGCTGGAAGCTTGATCCTAAGTTGATGATGTTGAGAAGTGCTGTAAGAGGAAAGGCCTACAGGAAGGCAATTAGATATGGAAGTGGAGGCTTTCCTTGGAAGGAACTGATGTAGCTTTGTAGGACCCTGGTTAGTTATTATGAGAGCAGGTGCTTATGAACAGTAAGCCTGACTCTCGAACCTCTTTGGCACATGCTTCTGCCATTTGACTCCACATTCCATCAGATCCTCATCAGAGGCCTAGCAGATGGGGCACCTGATCTTGGACTTTGAGCCTGTGAAACCATGAGAAAAATCAACCTCTTTCTAAAATGAAGTATTCAGCCCCAGATATTTTGTCATATTAAAATTATACCATTATATCTATCTATCTATCTATCTATCTATCTATCTATCTATCTATCTATCTATCTATCTATCTATCTATCATCTATCTATCTATCTATCTATCTATCTATCTATCTATCTATCTATCTATCTATCTATCTATCATCTCTATCATCTATCTATCTATCTATCTATCTATCTATCTATCTATCTATCTATCTATCTATCTATCTATCTATCTATCTATCTATCTATCTATCTATCATTTAATTACTCATGTAGTTGTGAAAGCTGAGAAGTCCCATGATCTGCAGTTGGTTTGTTGGAGACCCAAGAGATCTATTAATAAAGAGAAAACTTGGGCCAGAGATTTAGCTCAGTGGTTCCGGCGCCTGCCTATCAAGCACAAGGTCCTGAGTTGGATCCCGGTAACCACATACTATGCTGGGTGTGGAGACTCAGGCCCACCAGCAATCAGTACCACATACCACAGTGCTGGGCATGGTGGCTCACGCCTGTAATCCCAGCACTCCGGAGGCAGAGACAGGAGGATTGCTGAGTTTGAGGCTCGCCTGAGCTACATAGTGAGCTGAGGGCCAGCCTGAACTACAAAGTGAGACCCTGTCTCAAAAAAAAAAAGAGAAAACTTGTACCTCAGTTTTAAGCTAACTGGTAGAGAGCAGGGCAGGGATTGTGTTTTCTTTTTTGTTGTATTTAGGCCTTCAGTGAGTGGAATGAGGTCCTTCTGCCTTGAGAGCAGCAATTACTTTGTTCGGTCTGTGCTTCAAATATTGATTTCAGCCTACAGCATCTTCACAAAGCCTTCACAACAACCCTGTATATTGTTTAACTAAATGTCTGGGAACCCTGTAGCTAGTATATTTAACATAAAAAATGAATCATCAGAAAGTCATCCCTGGGCCAGGGATTTAGCTCAAATGGTACTGCTTCTACTTTGGAAGGACAAGGGCCTGAGTTTAATGCCTGGTACCACAAAAAAAAAAAAAAAAAAAAAAAAAAAGAAGTCATTCCTTTTCTCAGTTTCCTTGTCTCAGTAACCACAAAAGCCCAATCGAATTAACTCCAGTAAAAAGAAAGTTGCTGGGTAGGGGTAGCTATGGAAACCTCTTATTCTTTGCTTCTTTTTGAACAGCTGCAATATGTTCCTACTTCTCTGTAAAGAACAGATTTATTTTTATATTTTGCTTAATTAAGAATATACAGATGAATGAAGTATCAGCTGTTGTCTTAATTCCACCTGACCCTGTTGCTCTGGGGTCCACAGGTTTAGGACAACATATGATTTTTATCTCTGTGATTCACATTAGGTACCTGAACAAGAGATCAGTTCTAGGACCAACAATATATTCTGCTTCGAGTCAAGTTCCCATCGTTTGTGGCCAGAAGGATTGTTTCCTAATGCTATTGTAACAAGATGCCAGTGGCAGCATATTAGTGGCTTAAAACAATAGAAACTTATCTTATGATAGGTCTGGTGAGCAGAAATCTGCAAGAGGTCACTGGTTTAATAAAAAAATCATATTGCATTCTGAACCTCTAGATGAGAATTCATTTCTTCACCTTTCCCAGCTTCTAGAAGCTATCTGCTTTGCTTGCATCTTCTTGCTCTGAGTCTTTCACTCTGACTTTCCACGTCCCTTCTTTTTTATGAGGCTTTCTTGTCAGTACACTGGACCCAAACACACTTGCAGTCTAGCATTATCTTCAAAATCATTCACATCCACAGAGCTTGTTTCTCCACGTAAGATAGAGTTTGAGGTTCTGCAAACTAGGACATGGATGTCTGGCCAGGTTTGGGAAGGGCAGCACATTATTCCTCCTATCAGAGTGAAGGTCGTAAAGTGCATTGCCAGTACAGTGGAGGCTGGGATGGGAGGAGTTTCTCTGCAAAAAATTGTGAAAAGAGCCTGAAAACTAAATACCATACCCCCTTCATCTCTGCCATGGACGAACTGTTAGTAGTGGGTCTGGCCTTTGGTCTCAACTTGATTTTTCCATCCCATGGTGGTTTCCCCTCCGGAGGAATCTACCAATTCTCCTGTACTTATAGTTGCCCTGTGCTCTTTTTTCCTACCAGTTTGCTATTTAATTTTCCCACAGTTAGATTCTCTTTATCAAAACACAGATGCTTAATGCCCTCAGATTTGATCGGAGCACATGAGATGCAGTGGAGGTGGCCATAAGAGTCTGGTTCTAATGCACTCCCCAGATAGTTTTTGCTCACACTGGTTAGAGAACCCCCACTGTATTCTACATAAAGCCGATAAACTTATCTTGTTAAAATAAAAGACTGAAGAAAACCTTCCAAGGGAACTAGGGCATTTTCACTGCAGCTTTGGGAGATAATGATAACGATTTTGCATGTAACTCAGTAAGACCCTAATTCAGACTGGGAACAGGAGAAGAGGTTGCGTAATGATAAGGGGGAAATATTTGGGAGGGTGATCAACCTTTATTTGACTCTCAAATCACAATGAAGGGCTTAGTTTCTTCTAATTTCATACTGAATATTGTATCTTCAAAAACCATTTTTCTCATACCAACCTTTACAATTTAGAGGATGTGGAAGATGATAAAATGACATTTGCTACTCTGTAGAGAGCAGAGTCACATTTGTCATAAATCAGGTTGTCAGGTGTCTGAGTTAGTGTCTTGATACTGGAGGAGGCCATCCCATCAAGACTTTTAGGGACCTTTTAGGTTTTATTTTATAATTTATAATTTAAGTATGAGATGTTTTGATGTGCTTTCTGTATAAATTCATAGTTGTTTTGTTTAGAATAATTTGTAATTAAGCTGAGAAGGAAAATTGTAATTAAGCTGATAATATAAAAGTACTTAGAAAAGCATTTAATATTGGATAGTTGGTGGTTTGTTTTTTGACAATGTATTATTACCTAGTACATTTTACATTCTATTTTATAGCACAAGTACACACTGCTGTGGTAGTTCTGAGGATGGCAAGAACTTCAGGAAATACTGATGCACTTGGTAAATGCAAATGTTGACAAAAGGAAACTTTAGATAAAGAACATTGCTTCTTTCAAGATGATATGGCAAATCTGCCATCACAGAAATTTGGAAAAAGAATAATATAGATATAATACATTGACTTCTGAGTATGAACTTCAAATAAAAATCATGACCAACACAGATGACATTTATTAAATATAATTATATTCTTTTTCAGGTAAGCTAAGATAAATGCCATTTTTAAGCTAAAGTAAATGAAACATCTCAGAAATTGTCAAGTAATGCTGAAAGAATAAGTAGAAAACTATAAGCTAACATATAATAAGGAAATTAACTCAGAAGGGCAAAACCTATCTCAGAGATACAAGATTCTTTTTGCTGGTTAAATGATAACATAAATTCTGTATACAACCACTGAACCTGAAATATGTTATATTTAGTCAAGCAAATGAAGACTGTGTTTCATGAGTTGAATGTGATATTATGGGAATCAAATGTTATCTACTTTAGATTTGATCTCAGTTAATGTAAATGAGTATTAAATAATTGACTAAAGAAATTAAGTTTTCTCAAAGAAGACAGACATCATTACCCCTTTATCACTGACATATACACCACAAGGTCAAAATTTCCCCATTCTTGCAGGTTGTTTTTAATGTGATATATTGAGGCCAATAGGTTGTCAGGTATCAATTTTCTAAAGATCATATTTCATGTGGGAAAATGTGCTGTGCTTTTGTGGAAGAAAGGGAACTGTTTTTTGCTTCCATTATGTAGGAGCCTCAGCCTTTTTATGAACTTAATATCTCTTCACAAGCTGGTGGCTGACTCAGATTTTGCCAAAATTTCTTTTTCAGGGTAGAATGAAATATAAAAGCTGTCAACTAAAATTTGACAGTAATAATTACATGTAACAATAGTCATAAATTCCTATTTTTGTTACTTAGGGTTTAATCTTTCATCTAAACTCTCTGTTCTATTGTAGCTATTCATGGAAATCTATTTTGCTTATTTCATGCAGACTATCATTTCAGGTAATGAGTTTGTAACATAGTTATTTTAAAAAAAGGATTTTCATTATTGCTTTCTTTGCCACTGTTCATTCTTTTGATAATTTCTTTCCTATTACAAGACTAGATAGAAGAGCAGGGTGAAATCACATTAAAGAACAGTGAAGTCTTACAAAAGAATGCCCACCTTGAAAGTTTCTTCTATAATTCCAACCATTTTCCTTACTAGACAATAATTTTCAGTTTCTGAATTCATAGAGTTAAAATAGAAATATGGTAATAAAAATATAAGGCAAAAGAGCCTTGGAATTTTCAACTTTATTCAATGAAAATTAGTTGTAATGCTTTTGAATCAAGTTTAAAGACACTCTATGTGATCACTGACAATTACAACATTTCAATTAATTTCATAAAGTGCAAAGTTTGAATGAGAAACATTCTTCATGACTGTATGCTGTTATTTACTAACATCTAATTCTAGAGACACTATTATTTTTAACACCATGAGAATTATAAAAATATTTATTTTATTGATTCATGAAATTTTTTGATTTCCATTTGAGATTTTTCTATATGTGTATCATTTGTGGGAATTTTTAAGATTAAAGAAAATGGTCAAGCCATTAATAGGTTGGGAAAAATCCTTGAAGTATGATTTCTAGATCTCTTTTACAGACCATTTTATGTGAAAAGTTATGAAACAAAGAGAAACTACTCTAAGTTGAGACATAATAAAGTATATTCACTATAAACATTTTAAATAAAACTACTTTCCTTAGTTTAAAATTTCTTTAGAGATTTTAAAGATATTTGTACCTTATTTTTAAAATGGATTTTTTAGAAGGGCAGGAAAATTAAATACCATGCTCACCTCATCTGTGCCATTACTTTAAGAAACTAGAATAGTTTAAACTTCTGATTATTATTAAATGGATACAAATCCTTGGATCAGAATGAAATTGTAACTAAGTAAATTATATCTTTAGAGTTAGATGACTGTCTAATTAGTTAAAAAATAATAGACTAGTACCTTTCAAAATTTTGTTAAACACATGCTACACTTAAATTATTTAAACTTATCAATTAAAAATTCAGAATGAGTATTAGTATGTGTCTGCATGTACAAAGGAAGACAGGTACTTTATAGTTTTGGTGATATTTGTGTGTATTTTCATGATTAACCTTTTTTCACAAGTAGACATACATATTTGTTTGGTTTATAGAATTGGATGTTATTTAAATAATAGAAATTAAGATCACAGGAAGCAAGAACAAATGATCGTTGAACTTGGGATTCAAACAGGAAACTGTATAAGGATATTAGTCAGGCAGCATGTTAGGAGAGCAAGATGCCTCACAGAAAGACTTGGAACTCAATGCAAAAGAAGTGTCTGGGAAAAAAGCTTATTAAGAACTGTGGTGCTTTTTTTTGTCTCATAAGCTAGTTCACGTATAGCTAGACATTGGTTACTACTGTACCCATTTGTTAAATGAGTGTGATATTAATGAAAGTTACTCATGGAATTGCTATGGGAATATGCACCCATGTATAAGCATGGCTTTTACTGACATGCAATATCTCTTACATCATCTCTGTGGAGTTCCTTAAGAAATATTGGAGCTCCTCTCTGATACTGAGCTAGGCAGTCAATTGCTTCCAGAGAAGGGATATATACTTCCAGAGAAGCAAATATACTTTGCTTCCTACTGTTGGGATAAGAAGTCTTTGTTGTCTAACTGGGTACTAGTTATAGAGGATGGAAAAAGCAGCTGTTAATGATGATTGTCTAGGCCAAGTGAGTTACTTTCTTTTAAAAGTCCACTATTAGAATGCCATTTTTAAAGGTCTATTTTTATTATAAAATGTTTGATAGATGTGGCCATATGGAAATGTCAACTTAAACTGCATTATAATAAGATTTGAGTTGAAAATACAGGCACATAGTTTTTAATTTATTTTGTAATTCTTAAAGAAAATTTTGAGTCTATCTAGACATTCTAGGAAAGATTGATAGGAATTGATTTCACCTTGTTTTCCCCCAAAGGACAGTATTTTATGAATAAAAATCTAAAACATGGAGAACAGATAAATTCTTAGGGCTAATAGTTGTCTCTGATGAGACTAAGAAATATCACAAGTAGTTACTTATTAGTTTTCATCCCGCTGTCTTTAGAAACTACTGAGGGCTGATACAGCTAGAAAAACGTATGATGTGCAGGTGTGGCGTAGAGTGTAACTGATATGGCTTAGGTAAGAAGCTGCCATGCATTGCTAATGAGACTCAGCCAAAGGGCTGTCTGCACGTTCTAAAGCTGCAGATGCTGTATGTAGTTAGAAAGCCTGAGATCCCCTTTTGAATTACATTATCACATAGCTGTATTTTGTAGAATTTCAGACCCACTTACACACCTAATTCTAAGATGCCATCATAGTAAACCAAAAATTTGATTACATTTCAGAAAGAAAGGCTACACTGAAATGAACATTGTGAGAAAACTCAATTTAATGATACCCTGGAATATTTTCTTGCTGTACATACTGCTGTTTTCATTGCAAGGTAAGAACTTACATTAAACTTTAGCTTTAATTTATCATAATTTTATTTTATCTAGTAATTGACACAGTTTTCCCTTTTATTGTAAAAATTTTAAAGTCTTTAGAATGGATATGTATAAAATGAAATTCAGGCAATCTTTTGGGGGATTTATTAATAATGTAAAAAATTTGGATGCTTATTTATTTTAATTTTTTTAAATAGCTACTAAAACCATGCTTTAATCATGATGTACAAGTGTACTGGAAGAAGCTCTGATATTTTCTTTTAAAAGATGATTTAAAATAGTGTCTGGGCTGAAATTTCTTAATAAAGGGAATTGAAGTACTTCAAAGTCTTGATATAACCTCCACAAAGTGATAAAAAGGTGTTTTAAGAATTACTAAACTATTTAAGGCTTAGAATTAATTTTCAATTATTTTATGGCTATTTTACCTATATATTCCTTTTAAAAACACTTTTATAGAGATGACACTTTTTACTTATTAGTTTTTAATCTTTGAGAAGAGCTATATATTTTGCAATTATAGGGAAATGGGTGAAATTATTGAAGTGATAAGGACAGGGGAAGTCAAAGATCCTGTCTTCCAATTCTGGTAGTGACTGAAACCTCAAAGGAAAAGATGTCATAGAAAATTGAGCTAGAAAGGACATTGGAGATCAACTTGCCCAACAACATCATTTTGTGGTATGTTTGATCCTTAAGCTTGGCAAATACAGATTGGTAGGATTAGAACCTAAAGCTTTATTTATGATTCAAGTCTAATGCTTGTTCAATTGTATTTCTCTGAGTAAATCTATATACATCACCTGTTCTTTTTTGAATTTATCCATCACACCAATATCTCAAAGAGAATTTACTGGTCAAAATTTTCTAAAAAATACAAGATAATTAATATCAATACTCAGTCTAAGTTTAAAACTTAGGAAATAGTGATCTGTTAAATAACCAGGGCATACTTTTTTTTCATTTTTATAGCAGGATATATTTGTGCCTCATCCATCTTGACACGGGCATCAAAGTGAGTATTCTTGCTCTTATGTCTTGTAAAACATAAAGTTAAGGAGAATGAACAAGCCTGATCAGAAAATTATATCAGCTATTAAAAACAATAAATTAAATATTTTACAAAAAAGCATGAGATGTAGTTTTAAAACTTATTCCCCCAAAATAAAAATGATTTGGTATTCATTTCCTTATGTATGAAGCAAAAATACTTTCTTTCCTTTTAATTTCAAGAGTAAGTTTTGGTGCTATCCACTGGCTGTCAGTACAGAAGGGACATTACTTTCCTTGGAAATGTTTTTATAGAAGTTATATTCAGTAATGTGCACCTTTAGATTGTTATTTGTATATATTATTGATTTTAAAGTCTATATGCTTATAAAGTCTACATAGAGTAGGCTTTTGATGATGAAACGAATAAAGTGGTTTAGCAGTAAATAATATAAAATGTTTTGAGTAACCTAATCTGCTTAATAAAAAGCAGAATTGTATTCACTATTTGACTTTTTAATGATATTGCTACTGATAATATTACAAAAGACTATAAAACAAATGTATACCTTAGTGAATTATTAACCATTTTGATAAATTATACTTTGATATTTCTACTCATTAATATTCATTTATCTGTTAGAACATGGAATAGGGAGGATTGAGTTTTATACTTAAACAAAGTGAACATATTCTTGGCAAATACTTTCTTCATCAGATTTATGAAGTCGTGAAGAAAAATGTGGGTTTGGGTTACAGCGTTACACTATTCTGTTTATTTTTGAAGTCAAAGTTCCTTCCTAAAATTCAGTCTACATCAGAGACTGGAGAGATTTGGGGACACTCCCAAATTTTGTAAAACGAGACAGCTCCACCACCCAAATCTAACCCCTTCAAGAAGGGGAGGGAGACCTTCAGAATGTTAAGCCAAGAAAGACCTCTTTGATAAAGTGATGGAAATCAGGAGGAAAACACCAGCTCTCTCTTGGGAAAGGCTTGTTCAGGTTGCCTAGGGGCCTCTAACCATACAAGTTCTTTTTGTTTTCTTCCAGAAATGAGTTTAATGAAAATCAACAAAAAAGAGCTCTTTTAGCAGCACAGGTAGGTTATGTCTCAGCGGGAAAGAGAGGCAGAGAAATAACTCATTCTTCTTTGGACTCTGCTCTCACTCCAACAATGAGACCTTTGTGGAGGGGAGTAAATGCCTGAAACAAGACAGGAAGGAGGAGGAAGAGGCAAAGTAAATGCTCCACTGTCTTTCTGCGACCCTCAAGTTCATGTTCATTTAGCATCAACTTGTTCAAAGTGAAATACTTTTTCTTTTTGCTATTTTTCTTATTTATCTACAGTTAATCTCAGAAGATTTATGGAAGTTTTAATCCCATCTACTTGCTAAAAAATTCAGATTGGTTTAGAAATTAAGCATGATATTTGTTAGGACAATAACAATAAAAATATGTGCAAGAAAGAGCCAAGATAGGTAGAAAAGTTATGAATTAAATGCTTCAAAAGGGCATTGGAAATATATTCTGATGTCCTGCAAGACAGATTTAGTGTTTTCTGAAAAAAATGCAAGTTATACGCATCTCTGAAGAGGTAATCCTTTTTTTATCTTTGAGGGGCAGAGTAGCACTGAATTTGAGAAGACTTTTCACCTGGGTTCCTTTATATAAAGAATATTGGATAACATAATTGCCTTATTTTAAAATTACGGCTGGAATGTTCAAGTAAAAGGGTTTTAGAAAACATTTCTCTATAGAAGATGGTGGCAGTATAGAGAGTTTAACAGTAGAGGTTTTTTTGAGACAGGGTCTCACTTTGTAGTTCAGGGAGCTCTGAGCTCACTATGTAGCCCAGGCAAGCCTCAAACCTAGCAATCCTCCTGCTTTTGCCTGCCCAGTGCTGGGATTATAGGCTTGAGCTATCATGCCTGGCATTGTGGTGTGTGGTACTCATGCTGGTGGGTGTGAGTCACCAAGGCTGGTATTGTTGTTTGTGGTTACTGGGAATTGAACCAGGGACCTTGCGCTTGCCAGGGTGGCGCCTAAACCACTGAGCTAAATCTCTGGCACTCAACTAGCGTTTTCTAATGGAGGTCTGAATTTGTGTATTTTATGGTGTTAACTGAGGAGAATTAATAGATAAAGGAAAGACAGATTTGGTATGCTACTTTGATAGTTTAGAAGACAGAAATAATTGATTTTTGTCAAAAGTAGAGTTCTTTTCTTGTACAGTAATGGAAGAGAATTTTACATGGAATGAAAAGACTATTTTTCACTTTAAAAAAGACTCATATGCATATTAACTTAGGTATCATGTGATGCCATTAAAATACTTTTCTCTGAGAAACTATACATTTGCAGATCATATTAATCACAACAAGTCATCTTCATGACTTTCTAGAAAATCTAATTTTGAGAAAAGAACATTCTGGGGACTCACTAGATCAAGGAACCTGCTAAATACACACCAAAGGTGTCATGTCTGTGCCTTACTGGATGGAGTTAGCCTACTGTGCTTTTAGATATTTTTAGACTGTGCACACTTTACCCTACAAGTGTAGCGGTTAATCCTCTCTTCTGTTCTAAGTGAGGAATATACTTACCTCACCCTGGGTTCCATCCTAGAGAGAGTAAAGAGCCGGAACTTGGTCCTCTGTTTCCTGCAGCAAGGGAGCACATGCCAAATCTCTCTGAATAGGTTTATATGGGCAAAGAAATTAGCATGAAAAGTTTTGAAAGAAGTGTTAAAGGAGGACTGTGAGGTGGTAAAGATGCAGGTGTTCGTTAGGATGGGAGTGTCGGGTGTGTCGAAACTAAGTGCACAGATGGACTGAGTTCCCGGCTGTAAGAAAACAGCACCAGCAGGGAGGTAACTACAAGGACTCCGCAGTGTGCTGGGAATGAGCTCAGCAAGGAGAGGGTGACACAGCCTTCCAGGGGCAGCGCGTGTGTATGTGTCACAGTGATTTCCTGCCTGAGGCCCTTATTTCTGTGGGCCGCGCCCCCTTCTGTGGAGATACAATTGGGAAGGAGGAAGAGTAGGCTGTTCTTTCTTACTAGCTGTGCTGTGCGCAAGTGCAAACACGCCCTGGGCGCTTTCACATCTGCCGTCCATTCCAAAGACTCTTCCCTGGAAGCAAGCACAAAAACACACTCCTAGAACTAGGTGCGGGTTATCTTTTAGGGAAGTGCAGAAATGAGGGTCAGACAAAGGTGGAAGGAGTGAGAGAGAAAATGCTAGTTTGGGGACTCTGTGAGGAACTGTGCAGTGTGTATCCTGCAGTCATTTCCATAAGAGATGAGAAAGCTGGAATGTGTACCTACTAATTGCTGTTTCTGGAGGGAGACAAAGGTACTTCCTATCCTTTGTCCTGCTTGGACTCTGCTCTCAGGAAGAGAGGAAAAAGTGAGGCTTGAGGTTGGAGTCTTTTCGTGTACACAGAAACCTTAATGAATTCTGAGGTGACCTTAGGAGGGTTGAAAGTAGTCAGCTTCAGACCAGGCTCTAAACATGCCTGGAGGGCAGATGCCTGTTTGAACAACGTGGTCCTCCAGTTTGGTTGGAATTTGTTGCTGACACACCAGAATCATGCTAGTGACATAAACAGAATAACAGTGTTTATTATCTAGACACTCCAGGTACAGTAAAAATAGGCCTGTGAAGAAATCACTTCTGAGGGAGTGGTTCACTGAATCAGACCCAGTCAGTGACTTCCTATCATCTAGGTGACGTAGAGGTGAAAATGCTCCCAATATCAATGTAAGAGGCCATTCTAAGATAGGTATGTTTTAAAAACAAGCTGCGCACCACATATCTGTACTGGTACAAGGTGTTGTGATGCCGGATAAATGGAAAAGAGGCTGGTATGACCAGGAAGTGAGTCATCCATAGTCACTGTAATTTCCAGAAAGGCAGTAGGCATTAAGTGAAGCTGGAAACAAATTCTATACTTTACCTTGGTCTAGTGTTGTCCAAAGTATTTGGTTTAGTTTTTGCCTAGTTATAAAAGTATGTAGCGTGTTTACTGCCTGTATTATATGTTAGGCCCCGTTCTTGATGTGTTATTACTATGTCACTGGATCCCTCAGTCCTGTGGGGCAGATATTGTTGTTTCTTTTTCGATTGGGAAATGGAGACCATGCAGAATAATTTGTTAAAGGTTCCAAGTATGTATGAGGCAGAGTTGAAGTTGCTGTACACTTTTGACTAACGTCAGAGTTGACCAACTGGCTCTCACTGAAGGGATTCACATAAGTCACTCTAGAGTGAGGTTGGAGGAGGTGGGTACCGGTGATACTGAGGACTATGTTATATTTACGTGACCAGGAATGACACAGCTGATGTCGTGGTGTTATCAGTGTTAGCCCGTCAGGAGTTCGAAGGCAGAGGCAAAGACCAGTAGGGGAGACGAACAACTACAAAGATACTGCCAGGGTTGAGAACAGGAGACACTGGTACAGGGTAAGGAGTTTGGAATGGTGAGGCAGCAGGACCATAGTTTCATGCAATGTGGAGTGGGTTTTACTATGGAAACAAAGTACTGGGGTGGAAAGAAAATGCTGAGACAGAATTGTGCATGTAGGTGGGTGACAGAATCGGTGGAGAAAGGCCTTTGTTCCTCTTGTCACACCCATAGCTTCTTGCTTTTTTCTTTTGCCCTCTCAGTTTTTCTAACATCATCAGCTACTCAATTTGATAATCATGTGGAAAATTTGCTGTGTCTTTTTTCCAGATGAACATAAAAGTACTATTGGAAAAGATACATACTCCATTGGCAATGAGTGGGCATATTGATCTGTAATTGATTGGTTTTAGTAATCTACAGTTGTTTGCCACTGTCATGAATCTTACATTTTCATAAGGGTTGTTTAATATAAATCTCCTTATTTCCAATTTTCTGTGTAAGGCTCTATGCTGCAAGTTTTACATATGTTACACAAGGGAGTACGAGCTGCTATTGTTTCCAGGTTACAGGTGAGTAAACAGGAACTGAGAGGTCAGGGAAGCTGCCAAATACAAGCAGTGATGGAGTCAGGACTAATCCAGGTGTGTTTGACTCTGTAATTCATGTTCATGACCACTTCATGGAACAGTCTCAGACCCTACAAAGAGATACATTTAAGTTGTCTATTATGAACTCTGAAGTGTCAGCTCCTTCGGGCTGAAGGTGACACACCGACTGAAATGCAGCAGGTGCTTCTGAGGGTGTTGCTCGCAGTCAGGTGCTTGGGTCGCCAGGACACATGCGCTGTTGGCTGTTAGTCCCACCTGCACCTGCAAATGTTAGAGAACTGCTGTTTGTGCAGTCTATCAATCCAGAGGTCAGACCCAGTCAGGCTCCTTCCTCTATGGGTGCGTGAGCAGGGGGAGGAGGAAGGGAAATGAGGACAGAGAGCAAAGCAGGCAGACGTCAAAGTAATGCAAGAGATGAAACAAAGGCTTGGAACTCTGTCTTCCCAGTTCCAGGCAGAGGAGGCCTTTCTGGCTCACTGCATTGGCCTCCATGAGCTAAGGAAGTACACATCAACCCTGTATGATTTTTATATTTGCATGTTAAACCTGAATTAAATAATTTCATTATTTTGAATTCCTATTTCTCTCTTTTAAAGATTGAAGCGACTTCTCCGAGATATTTTTTCCATGAAGCTATTAATTGGGGTGAGAGCAAAATAAAAGGTCAGTCTATACCTGCACTTTGTTTCACTCTTCTCTAAAGATTTCTTTGAAAGATATGTTGAGTTAGTGCTTTATTGCTTTGATAAGACTTCATGCAGGCAACTGAGCTAGGGTAATAATAAGAATAGTAAGTAATAATGGGAATAATTTCTGTTTTCTTCTTATAGGAATGCAAGTTACTTTTCAAAATAACCAGAGCTAATCAATTATAGAAAACATGACTCTGCAAGATAGGACTCGGTATCAGAAACCCTTTTTTTCTGAACTAATTACTTGCTCTTTTGTTCCTTGACATCTCTTTAAAAAATGCTAATATCTCATTTCTATTAAGCAAAACGCTGATGGTGGTTTAACTTTGAATGGTATCTAAAATAATAGAAATTCTTATGTTAAAAGTAACAATGACCCTGGGCCGGAGGGTTAGCTCAGTGGTTCCAGCGCCTGCCTCACAAGCGCAAGGCCCTGAGTTTGATCCCTGGTAACCACATACAATGCTGGGCGTGGAGACTCACGCCCACCAACAATCAATACCACATACCACAGTGCTGGGCATGGTGGCTCACGCCTGTCATCCCAGCACTCAGGAGGCAGAGACAGGAGGATTGCTGAGTTTGAAGCTTGCCTGGGCTACATAGTGAGCTCAGAGCCAGCCTGAACTACAAAGCGAGACCCTGTCTCAAAAAAAAAAAAAAGTAACAATGACCCTCACCAGTTTGGTTTGATTTTTATTCCTCCAGCAGGATGAGCAGGAATGTAGAGAACATTTTGAAGGAGAAACATTCATTTAAATACTTAGACATCTATTCATCAGAAAGGCATCAGAATGTGTTACAAAACATAGTTTAAAGATGTATGTATCCCTTCATACAAAACTGCTTTTAAATTCATGATATGTCACTTATATTTATGGCTTGAGGTAAAACAGCTTATTTTTCTCACTTAGGATTTTCTTAGGATTTGTATATTTTTAAATGTAAAGAGTCATCAATGGATATTGAAATGAAAAAGAATAATAGAATTTGTTCACTCTTACCTTTGGCAGAACTTTGGGTAAATTATTGCAGTTAGATAAATGTCTTCTACGAACTTGACACGTCCAGACAATATTACTTCTTCAGTAATACTTCACAGTGACTCAAACATATTTTGTAGTTCTGGTGAGTTACTTAAATCCTTCTTGGTGAGTTTCACCAGTTGCCACTTGTTATCTTCTTAATAGAAGCAAAGTTTTCATCGTGAGTCTTTTGCATTTTTAAAAGTCACCCAAAAGATGACAGTAAAACTAAGGTTAGAGTCCATAGTTATTTGCTTCCTCTTTTTTTTTTTTTTCTTTTGCTTTTTGGAGACAGGGTCTCGCTTTGTAGTTCAGGCTGGCCCTGAGCTCACTATGGTGCCCAGGCAAGCCGCCGCGAACTCAGCAATCCTCCCGTCTCTGCCTCCCGAGTGCTGGGATTACAGGCGTGAGCCACCACGCCCAGCATTATATGTGGTTACCGGGGATTGAACTCAGGGCCTTGCGCTTGCAAGGCAGGCACCGGAACCACTGAGCTAACCCTCTGGCCCTTGCTTCCTCTTTTTAATACAATCCTTTGTGGCAGTTTCTCTTTCTGTGAAAGCAAGAATGTTTTTGGTGACATCTAGAAATGACTTGGCTTCTGCCTCATCCATCTTAAGTGTGGGGTTCCAAAGATTACACCATATGTAATCAAGCCTGAGGATTAAGAGATAAACTCAGAAGAAATGTTTAATCATTCTCTTCACGAGTGGGAGCTTCCTTTTGAGTTTTGTATTTTGCCTGATCCCTCAAAGTTAATGATGGGCTCTAGATTTAATATGATGCTTGCTTCTGGAGCAGGAGCCCATCTGGTGTGCAGCTGGTGCCAAATGCTATCAACGTAATCATCTGTAGCTTGTGTATTTCTGGTTCTTGTCACTGGAACAGGAGTCCTTACATGGGAACTTGACCTTTCTATTACTTGAAGGAAACTAACCTTTGCTCTCAGAGTAGTTTGCAATGTAAAAACCTGTCCTTCTTGCTTCACAGCACACATAATGAAATGAACTGGACAGAGATTTGCTGGGTTTAATTCTCCAGCTCCTCAAGGCAAGAGTCCAAGGGTTCTGTTTAAGTTAATAGTGGTTACAGTTAGTCCAAGCTAGATCTTGACATATTATGTTTATATGAAGTGACGCATGCCAGAAGATAAGTTATTATTTTGTCCCTCAGGTTCTTGTCCTTATGAATGCCTTAACGGAGCTTTCTGTTCTAAGACTGGTACATGTGACTGTCAAATATTTCAGGCTCTTGGGACAAGGTGCCAGATCGGTAAGTTTCAGAGATATTTATGAGAGAATTACGGGACACTGAAGAGAACATTAAGCCATAATTTTCTACAGTAGTGTTTATCCCTTGGGAGTTGGAAGAATTGTATTGTGTATTAACTACAAGGTTCAGAATTCATTTTCAGTAATTTGAGATAATTTAGAAACACTGCAAAAGAAAATAGATAGGCCCACTTTATCGCTTCAGGTATTTTTCTACTTTGTATACTACTAGCCCATTAGGAACAGGTTCTTACTCACCTCTCTTTTACTTTGTAAATTGTATTAATTTCTTGGAGGCATGTATTCGTTTTGACTTTGAATTAATTGGATGTTGTGTATATAGCTGTATATAGCTTAGAAATAGTATTGAGGGGTCTTCAAGGTCAGCCGAGTTTTTTCATTTACATGTTTTTGTTTCTAGTGTGTTAAATAGGACCTTATGTTACCTTGACTGCCAGCTACTCATTTGTGTACTCAGTGGTCACTGAGCATGTACTGGACCAGCCCTGGTGCTGCGGGAATGCTGGAGAGTAAGAGGGATGTGTTGCTGCTTTCTTGAGGTTGCAGTTCAGGGAAAGGAACCAATGCACAACAGAGACATAACAAATAAATTGGTGATGTGCTGTGAAGAAAAGTACAAAATGTCATAAAAACATGGCCTGGGAGTAATATGTACCATTAGGGAAGACTTTGTCAAAAATGAATCACTGTGTTTTCCTAAAAAGGCCAAAGTTGACCAGGCCAAACTTCCCACTTAAATTGGCCACTTACATCTTCAATAAATTTAAGTAAAACTTACAAAAAAAAAAAAGATACCAAAGATTGTACTTTATGTTCTCTACAGAATTTATGAAAACATTTTACACAGATTGAGCATTCAGTAAATGTTATTGATTTCTACATTATGCTATAGTGAAGGATAAAGAAAATAAAAATTAAAGAGTGGGCTATCTATGGGGCAGATGCGATGGTATAGAGATGAAGTTGTCTGATTTAAGATGAATATTACTTGAAATCTGACCAAGTTGAAGTCATTATCTCTTAAATTCCAGTAATGTTGAATAGCTAATGCTTTCTAATTTCAGTTAAGAGACATAGAAATTTGACTTTTGTCTCTAGTTATTTTTCTTTTTGTATATCATAAGGATATTTTTGAAAGAATTATGGAGACTGGAACTCTTTAATGCTTCATGTTGTGATTTTTTGCATATTCAGTGAGATTATTTTTCTTTTCTGAGCCCCTTATTTGTTTTATCATCATCAAGTTCTTATTCTTTGCCCATTTTCCCTACTTTTCCTTTCTCCCAGAGTCTTTCTTTAGAAGCAAAACTTAGGAAATCTCTATCATAAATCTTTTCTTCACAACAACAGGAGACCCTATTTTGCTTCAAGGAATTTGATAGTTTTGAGAGCACCTGGTAATTTACTGCTAGTTATTTTCTCCTGTGATATAGACCATGAAAGATTTTCATTTAGGTCAATGAAAATCAAAATATTTTAATGTGTCTGAACATTAATAGAAAGAGATGTCATTTATTTTGTTATAATAAACATCATCTTATTTCTTTTCAGTTCCAAACATGGGCAGTGGAAGAGATGGGATTTGCAAAACCTGGGGACAGTATCATTTTGAAACATTTGATGGTATATACTATTACTTCCCGGGAAACTGTTCTTATATTTTTGCAAAAGATTGTGGTGATTTGGAGCCTCGGTATACAGTATGGGTAGGTGATCCTCAGATATAAGTAAATTAAAATTTATTACTGGAAAAGTATATTTATCAATTACTGAAAAAATGATGGAAAATAGACAGTAGTCATAGAATAAATGCTTAGGGCCTTGTTTTTAAGGAATGAGGGACATCCATGATTCTATTGTGTAGTAATTCTATTGAGATGAAGCACAGAACTTTGAAAAATGGAATTTGAGTCCATGTTAGAGGATCTTAACAGGCACTACAGAAGTGATATCATAGATGTCATAATATCAACTCTAGTCAATATCCCTGAGTTAATTTTATATGATCATTTTGAAAGGGGAGGCAGAGTTTAGGCGTAAATTATATTGTACTTTCTTCTTGACATTTCTTTTGAGATGCCAACCTGTTTCAGTTTTTTTTTTTTAAAGCACCTATGGGCTAGTGGTGTAGCTCAGTAGTATAGTATAAACTTAATACATACAATACCTCGGGTTTGATTGTCAGTACAAAGTAATGTAAAGTAAAATGAAGTGGCATGCTTAGTACAAACTGACATCTATGAAATGAAGAACATGAATTATACAATCTCTAGGTAAATTGATACGATCTGACACTGAACTGAGAGTCAGATTTTAGTTATAGATTTTCTGATTCAGTTGAATTCTTAGGAGATGTCTTAAAATGCAAGCTGTATAGGGCCTCTAGTTGAAATGAGAAAGTCAGGGAGCTCTTTTCCTGACCATCATGTTTCTTTGAATTCCTAAGTACAGTCAGGAGACTCCTGTAATGTCCTACTTAAAAGCTAAAGCTCTCTATGGTTGATGCATTTTTGAATCTTTTTTTTTTTTCTAACTCACACTGAAGTTACCTGAGAGTTCCCTCTCTATTGGGTGATGCAGACATTAATAGTAGGACTATTTTCAGGGTCAAATACAGGGAAAATTAATGAGATGTGTTGAAAATTAATATGTGGAATGTAGGGATAAGAAATTGGAAGTCTCTTTAGATGGGGAAGTGGATGACTTCTCTTTAGTTCTTACAGGGCACCTGGTGTTTTTCATTGTTGTTCACTCCTCCTCTCTCTTATGAGCATTGGCATTAGTACTCCTTCAACCCGCTATTTGGAATTACCTTGTCCAGTATCTTACTCTTTTGAGGACTAAAATGTCAGCTAGACAAACCATCCTTTGCTAATAACACAATGCTGAATTATACTCCCAGAGTTAATAGATTTTTTTTTCCTACTTGGACCCATTTTCATTGATGAACTTTGCTTTCAAGTCAAATCTGTTTACCTTAAATATCCTCTTTATCCTGGCTTGAAAAGTAGTTGACTCCTTTTATAGAAAATTTGGAATTGAGCCTAAAAAATAATATTAAGGATATCAAAGAGTTGGTGTTGCTAATGTACTCATAGAATTCCTTCCAGGATTTTTTTCCTCTGGATTTTATGTATATTTGTGAGACTGAAATTATGCTATGTGTAACTTTCTGTCTCACATTTTTGTTTAATATTATATTGTGAAGTTTCTTCCATGTAAAATATTCTTAACAAACATGAATTAGTTCCATTGCATGAACACTTAGTAACTTAATAATATTCTATTTTGGAAATGTAGACTTCTAAAAATCTACATTTTACTCTTTAATTTAGGAAACATAAAGATGACCTTTTACAAATGGAAAGGGGACCAAGAAATGGAACTGGGAGGGAGCTTGGGGAAGAGACTTAAAGGAATTAACGTGTGTTATGTACCAAGTTTCCATAATAAATGTAATCATGTCAAGCCAAAAAATCCCAGCATTTTAAAAAGATTTATTAATAAATATCTTTATATAATTTTATCTTTATACTTCTGATTTTCTTCATTAAATTAAATTTTATTTTTATGAAAATAATACACATATAAATTTAAAAGATTTCATCAAAGCACACAGCAAAAAATGCCTGTCTTCCTTCAGGTCTCATGCCAGCTGAGGTTTGGCCTTCAAGAGAAAACATTCCAATCTTTTTAGCTGTTTCTTCTTTTTTTTATCTATATAAAAATATGCTATTATTTATTTTTGAAAACTAAACTTATTTATAGCTTTCTAAGACAATATTTCATGATTAATCTCACACACACACACACACACACACACACACACACACAATCTTCCCCTTCCCCATCACTATTCTTGGTTAAATCAACACGTGTTTTCTGTAGCACCAGGATTGAACTCACAACCTTGCACTTGGAAGGCAGGTAGCAGTGCCACTGAGCTAAATCCCTGAACACAGTTCCTTCAGTTTTGAAATAATATTTCATGATTTCTTCTCTTCTTTCTCAGAAATTCTATTGATTATATTTTAGAGTCCACTCCTGGACTGAGTGGTTCCTTAATTTTGTTGTTGATTCTTGCTTTTGTGGTTCTGTGCTTTGGGCTATTTTTCTTTCCCAACTCAGATATTTATTTCCCAACCTTTCTGTTTTAGTTATATATCTATCCCATTACTGCTGTCAATATCCAACTATTTACTGTTAATCCTAGACTTTCATTTTAATCTTACTTTATAGAAGACACGTACTCACTTTTCTCTCTAAAATGTGACCTTTGGAAATTACTTTCATGGATTATCTTTGATTTTGATCTATTGTTTGACTTGGTCTTTGACCCCTTTCTCTTGGTTTATTTAGTCTGCCTTTCATGTTGCAGACTTTTACGAAGTTGCTAATGATTCATGACTACGTACATATTTGAGAAGCAAGCTCTCAAAGCTGATTGAAACTCTCACTGTGTGGAAGTCTTGTTTAGACAGTGTGGGACTGGGCAGGGTCCTTCTGGTTTCATTGGGTAAAAACCCGAACATTAGTGTATCTATGCCATTTTTCCATTTGTTCTTGGATTGGAGGCTCCTCCAACATTCTGCCTGGTGGCAGATTGTAGAGTCTGGATATTGAGAACAGTTTTGTCATGCTTCCTTTTCAGGCTTTTGCCCCTCATATTCCAGTTTCCTATAAGGGGCTGCCACTTTTTCCATTTTGGCATTTTACGACACTCAATCTTTACCAGAATCTCACCATGTCAGAAAGTGGTCATGGAATCTAAATCCCCCCTCCCAAGCCATGACATGTACTGTCTCCTTTCCCTGAATATTTTTCCTTAATATCATATATCATAGAATACATTTTAGCTACATTTAGTTATATTTAAACTGTTGTTCTGTAATGAAATATATGCTTCATGGAAATATTTTTTTTTCCATTTTGTTTACTATTAATTTCATTATTCAGTAAATTTTATTGGTACATTATATACACAGCTCATAATCACACAAAACATTGGAGAATTTGTACCAATATGTGACACAGGTCAATTTTCATTTTTACTCACATCCCTGCCCACCCACCCCTTCCCCACCTCCTATATACATACTCTTTTTTTTCCAAATCATATTTATTCCTTCCCCTTGTTACGTTCCCACACCAAATTCCTTTTGGATACTACAGAAACTATCATCATTCTAGAGCTCCTTTACCTATAGGTACTTTTATATCAAGGAAAAGATTGGTATTTGCATATCTGTGTTCTATTTATTTCACTTATTAGTGTGTCCTCCAGGTATCTCCATTTGCACATAAAAGAATCAGTCTTGTCATTCTTTATGGCAGAGTAATACTCCATTTTAAAAAGAAACCACATCTTCTTTATCCAGTCTCCAGTCTATGGGCATTTGGGTTGTTTCCAAGATTGGGCTATCACAAACTGAGCTGCTATGAACAGAGGTGTACATCTGTCTTTCCAATGTGATTTTTAAAATTCCTTTGGATATATTCCTAGCAGGGGGATAGCAGGGTCGAATGGGACCTCTAGTCCTAGTTTTCTTAGGAATTGCCACACAAATCTCCACAATGATTGCACAAGTCTACAATCCCACCAGCAGATGAGAAGGGTTCCTTTCTCCCCACAGCCTCGCCAGCATTTATCGTTGGTTGATTTTGTAATAGTGGCCATTCTCTGTGGAGTGAGATGGAATCTCAGTGTTGTTTTCATCTGCATCTCTCAAATGACCAGTGATGTTGAACATTTTTTCATATGCTTCCTTGGCTGCTTTGACTTCTACCTCTGAGAAGTGTCTGTTCATTTCAGATGCCCATTTTTGAATTGAGTCTTTCAACTTGGGGAGAAGACTGATTTGTTTAAGTTACTTGTATATTGTAGATAATAGCCCTTTGTCTGACAAACAGCTAGTAAAGACTTTTTCCCATGTTGTTGGTTGTCTTTTAGTGGTGCCAGTGATTTCTTTTGTTGTGCAGAAGCTTTTTAGTAGGATGAGATCCCATTTGTTCATTCTTTCTGCTAGTTCTTGTGTTATAGAGGTTTTATTCATGAAGTCTCTGCCTAAGCCAATGTCTCCAAGTTTTACCTAACCTGTTTTCTAGCAGGTTTATTGTTGCTGTTTTAATGTTTAAGTCACAAATCCATTGTGAATTTAGTTTTGTGCATGGTGAAAGAGATAGATCTAGCTTTAGTTTTTGACAGGTTAAAGCCCAGTATTTCCAGCACCATTTGTTAAAGAGGCTGTCTTTCCTCCATTGGGGTTGTTTGGCTCCTTTGTCAAAGATAAGGTGGCTTAGTGTATCTGGGGTTGTGTCTGGATCTTCTAATATATTCCACTGGTCCTTGTGTCTGTTACTTTGTCTGTACCATACAGTTTTTATCACATTGGCTTTATAGTAGAGCTTTAAATTGGGGATTGTAATACCCCCTGCCATGTTGTGGTTGCTTAGAATTGTTTTTGCTATTCTAGGTTTCTTGTGGTTCCAGATGAATTTTTGGATTATTTTCTCTAGCTCCATGAAGTACAGTGTTGGGATTTCCATTGGAATTGCATTGAATCTGTATAGTAGTTGTGGAAGTATAGCCATTTTGATGATGTTGGTTCTCCCTACCCAGGAACAAGGGATGTCTTTCCACTTTCTGATATCCTTTTCTATCTCATTTTTCAGAGTCCTATAGTTTTCAGAGTAGAGGTCTTTCACCTCCTTTGATAGATTGATTCCTAGATATTTTATTTTTCTGGGTGCTATTGTGAAAGGGATTGACTCTGCATTTTCTCTTTCAGTGAGTCTGTTGTTTGTGTAGACAAAGGCTGTTGATTTTTGAGGGCTGACCTTGTATCCAGCAACCCTACTAAATTTGGTAATTAAGTCTAGCAGACTTTTGGTTGAGTTTTTAGCATCCTCTAGATAGAGTATCATATCATTGGCAAATAATGACAGTTTAACTTCTTCCTATCTTTATTCCTTTGATATCTTTGTCTTGCCTGATTGCTATGGCTAATGTTTCTAGTACTGTATTGAATAAGAGTGGTGACAGTGGGCATCCTTATCTCATTCCTGATCTTAAGTGTAAAAGGTTCCAGTTTTTTCCCATTAAGTATGATGCTGGCTGTTGGTTTCTCATTAATAGCTTGTATCAGATTGAGAAAAAGTCCATCTATTCTGATTCTCTGTAGGGTTTTGCTCATGAATGGGTGTTGGATTTTGTCAAATGCTTTCTCTGCATCTATTGAGATAATCATATGGTTTTTGTCCTTAAGTCTGTTAATATAGTGTATTACATTGATTGATTTATGTATGTTGAACCAGCCTTGCATCTTGGGATAAATCCAACTTGATTGGGGTGTATGATTTTCTTGATAATTCTCTGTATCCTGTTTGCCAGTATTTTATTGAGGATTTTTGTGTCAATGTTCATTAGAGACATTGGCCTGTAGTTTTCTTTTTTGGTGGGATCTTTCTCCACCTTTGGGATCAAGGTGAGGGTTGCTTCAAGGAATGATTTGAGGAGTACTGCTTCCCTTTCAATTTCATTAAAAAGATTGAGGAGTACTGGCATTAACTCTTCTTTAAAAGTTTTATAGAATTCAGCAGTGAAGCCATCAGGACTGGGGCTTTTCTTTGTTGGTAGGTTTTTTAATTACATTTCAATTTCCCAGATTGATATCAGGTTGTTTAGCATTATTATATCTTCTTTGTTCAGTTTTGGAAGTTCATATGTGTCTAGGAATCTATCCATTTCCTCTAGATTTTCCATCTTTTTGGAGTATAAATTTGCAAAGTACGTGTTTATTATCCCTTGGACTTCTGGATCTGTGCTGATTTCCCCATTTTCATTCCTTATAGCATGGATTTGAGCCTTTTCCTTCCTTTGTAGATAAGGTTGGCTAAGGGACTGTAGATTTTATTTATCCTTTCAAAGAACCAACTCTTTGATTCACTAATTCTTTGTATTGTTCTCTTTGTCTCCATTGCATTAATTTCTTCTCTGATCCTAATAATATCCTCCCTAGTATGAACTCTGGGTTTGTCTTGTTCCTCTTTTTCTAATTGTCTGAGGTTCATCATTAGATTGTTTTTTTCAGTTTGCTCTATTTTCCGAGTGTAGGCATTCATTGCTATGAATTTCCCTCGTAGAACTGCTTTCATTGTGTCCCATAAGTTCCTGTATGTTGTACTGGGGTTGTCGTTTAGTTGTAGAAACTGTTTAGTTTCTTTTGTGGCCCTTTGGTTGGTCAACAGAGTGTTGTTTGGTTTCCATGTGTTTGTGAAGATCTTGGAATTTCTTTTGCTATTCTGTTCCAGTTTCAGGGCACTATGGTCTGATGGTATGCAGGGGATAATATCGATTTCTTTGAGTTTACTTAAGCCTGTTCTATGAACTAGAATGTGATCTATTTTGGAGAATGATCCATGAGCAGCTAAGAAGGTATACTCTGTAGGGTGAAATATTCTGTAGGCATCTATTAAGTCCATTTGCTCAAAAGTTTGATTTAGCTCAATGCCGGAGCCAGCCGGACAAAACAGCGGGGTCATGAAGTTGAGGGGCACGGATTAAGAAAAGAGAAGAAGACAGGAAAATGGGCTCAGGAGGACCTCTCAGTCAATACTGAGCAGGCACCCGTTTATCGAGCAGGTTGTATTTATACTTTTTCAGAGGGCCAACATGGCCTCAAAAATGGTTACATTTTTTCTTATAGGGGAAGAAAAACAGGAACAAAGCACCCAGGAAATCAGCACACAAACAGGAGAAGGATGTCAACTAGCACA
>PVIC010006368.1:0-13619 GCA_004025085.1 Thryonomys swinderianus
GGCATGAACACCTGTAGATGCAAATGAGCTCTAGAAAGTAGGACAGCTTTTATAGAGTGGAATATTTCTATAGGAAACTTGGTGTGGGAATGTGATGAGGGGAAGGAATAAATATGATACAGAAAGAAAATAAAAGAGCATGTATAAAGGGGGGAGGAGGTGTGAGTGGGTAGGGATATGGGTAAAAATGAGAATTAACTTGTGTCATATACTGGTACAAATTCCCCAATGTTATATGTGGTTCTGAGATGTATATAACTTGTACCAATAAAGAATTCAATTAAAAAAATTTAAACTGAAGAGTTAGCCTAAGGAAGTGAAAAACTTTTGTAATGAAAACAATAGTCTGAAAAAGGAGATCAAAGAGGACATTAGAAAATTGAAAGATAGCCTCTGAATATCTTGAATAGGAAGAAGAATATTGTCAAAATAGTTGTACTTCCAAAACTGTGATCATAATGTAGGTAAAAAAATGTACTAATAAAGAATTCAAATTTTAAGAAAATATACCAATACAATCATTTAAAAAACATTTAGTGAAATCGCAATCAAAACACCAACAGCAGTTCTCATAGAACCAGAAAAAAATATATACAGAACCAAAAGAGCCACAAAATATTAAAGGGAATTCTAAGTAACAAAACCAAAGCAGGAAGCATCACAATCCTGAATTTAAAGTTAGACTACAAATGTACAGTCATATAAAACAGAACTGTCTGGCACCAAAACAGACATATGTATCAGTGGAACAAAATAGAAGAAGAACCAAACCCAGGCACATTAATTTATCCCATCTTTGACAGAGGAGTGAAAAACATATCCTTACACAGAGATAGCTTTATTTTATAAGTAATGATGGGAAAACTTGTTACATTCATGCAGAAGAATATTTTATCCAGTATCTATTACCAAGCACCAAAATAAAATAAAAAGACACCAAAGACACGGGTGCTAAAACAGAAGCATTTGATTTACTGTAAGATAAAATAGGCAAAATCTTAAAGACAGTCACGAATAAGTTTCTAAGCATCATCCTAGTTTCAAGAGAAATAGTATCAAGAATCAGCAAATGGGATTATATCAGATTTCATATCTGCACAGCAAAAGTAGCAACCAATAAAGTGAAGAGACATTAGACTGAAGGAGAAAAAATTGTAAATACTCAGAGAACTAAAAATATTCAAACTCTCCAAAATAAAAGACCCGACAAAGTGGCAACTTGTGTGAACAGACACATCTCAGAAGTGATTATGGTCAATAGACATGCAACAGTGTTTAACATTTCTGGCTATTAGAGAAATACAAATTTAAACAACACTGCAACTTCTTATTCCTGAAACAATGACTCATTGTGGGAAAAAAGAAATACTGGTGAGGCTGTGGAGTTTACATTTTGGTGGAAATGTGAACTGTTATGACCACTCTGGAAATCAGTATAGTGATTCTTCAGAATAGCTAAAACTAGAAATTTCACACAACCTGGCCTTCTCCTTCCTGGTATCGTCCTCAAAAAATTAAAGATAACATATTATAGTGATACATGGCTAATGATATATTTATAGTAGCACAGTTCACAATAGCTAAAGCTCAGAAGCAACCTATAAATCTATCAACAGTTATGGCTCAAGAAAATGTGATTATATATATATATATATATATATGCTTTTATGTTCCTTATTTATAGAGAAACAGTAATGATAAAAATTTGCAGAATACTTATGTTGAGGGAATAGAGTTGAACTCTTATTCAGCTGATACTATCTTTTTAAATTATATATTTCATTTCTCTACTTCAGTGAAAAAGATGTCTACACCAATATCAATTTTTAAATATTTATGATTGATCAAATCTAATATCAACTGAAGAAAATGTATTGCAAATGACATTTATTTTGAAAATTCTATTTGTAAATTTGTCCTGTCCATCAAATTTTTAATACAGTGAGTGTCATACTTCATTGAGGCTTAGGTTTAATCCTGTTTCTGCTTTACCTTTTCCATTTTTAATCTTTTCAAAATGTTGTTTTATTTTCAGTATTATCTCTTTTAATCTTTGTTGAATTTGTTGTTGGTCAACTCATTTTAGTTTTAAAAGTATCATATGCTATTATAGGGATATTAGGAGACAACAGAACTGTGTATTTTACTATTGAATAGGAATGAAATAACAGATGTTCAATGATGAGATTTTTAGTAGAATTTTTAAAAATGATGTAATTGATTATTGATCGTCATATCTCTCTTTTGTTTACATTTATATTCATGTGTGGAAGTGCTTGTACCAAAACAAAGTCTGTACTTTAATTCCTTACTGATGATATACCACAGGAACTGAAATTTGAATTATATTGTTGTTAATCTGATGTTATTTTACTATAAGAATTCTAGTGTGTGAAATCTGTCCATTTTGAATCAAGGGACTGTAAGGTCCATCTGTCCTATAATCAATCAGATAACTAATCTTTGAACAGACTTAACTACATAAGTGTGTCAGAGAATGCAAACTAAAACAGTTACACATTTTTGAATTTAAAATAAAGATTAAAATTAACTCAATGAATATGTGCACATAATGACATTAGTATACTTTGTTATTGAGAGTATGAGGCTATAAGCCCTTTCTAGAACATTCTATATTAGTATCAAAATTTAGCTGCCACTTTATACACATTAGATTATTCATGTGCTTCAAGATAAAAATATATAGCATACCAAAGATATTACTATTAACATTTCATTCATGGATGGAGTTTTAAAGTTTAACAACCTTTTTATTCTACTAGGTCCTTCCCTAATCTGATTTTTCTGAAGCTGGTGTTTACCTTGTCAAAACTGCTTTAAAAAAAAATCTTATGTGTATAAACAAAAATTTATTCAAAATATCAAAAATGAGTGACATTACAATACTCACAAAATTGTTTATTCTAAAATTATTATATAAAATATTTAATATCCACATATTTTATTAGTAGTTTGGGATGCATAGTATGCAATTATATTCATCTTGGGAAATATAGATATCAATGTAGATATACTGCATGTTGATCACTTTTACTCTGCCTCCAACTCCTCCTGTGCCCCCTTTCTTAGGTCCGCTTCTCAGATCTCACGTGGACACTGCCATGTTTGATGGAAGTGTTTCTTGGAGTTGTATACAGTGTAGCACTGAGGATAGAATCAGATTACTATTGGCAAAAATTAACATAGCGATGTTTAATTATTACTCTTTTTTGTCTCTATGTATTCTTATTTCTAAAGCAAAAATAATAATGCCTGACATTCATGATTCTTAGAATAAATGTGTATTATATCAAAATGCATCAAATATTTTCAGAATAATTACTCATCTTAACTGCCATTAGATTATAGCATACTGTAGATTAAAAATTATTTTTCTGCTTTAAATTGGAGAACTTTCAAGTTCTAGAAATATATTTGTGGGAAAAATATAAGAAATACTTCTGTGGAGTTTTAGTAGCCTTGTCACAGTGACATTGTATATCATTTTTATTTTGGTAATGTAAAACCTTTTATGAAACTGGCTTTTATATACACTTCTGTGAAAAATCAATATGTCTGTTTCCAGCAATTGAGTAGCTTTTAAAACCCCCACAACAAATTTTATTATTGCAGCATGCTGCATTTAACTATCTTCATCTTTTTGAGCTAGATTTTTTTCATATACACATAGGAAAATTTAAACTATGATATGGAATGGATATGGTAATACCACATAGTAAAGCATATGCAAATGTGTAGGACAGAAGATATAAAAAGATGCTAGTTTGGAAAAAATATTTCTCACCTAGAAACTAATTTCAAAAATCTTACAAAACGAAGAAAAAAAATAAAGCATCTTTAAGTGCTCCTTTAAGTTTCCTATCTCGTCTAGTGTGTACCCTACCATTACTTGTTGTTTCTATATATTATTTATATTTTCCTGGATGATTTAATCACAACTTGGGAGGGATGAAGTAATTTTTAATATTTTAGAATATAAAATATATGTTAGTTATTATTCCTTAGGTATAGTAAATATGAAGCACTGATTTTTACCTATCTGAAGCATGTACATACATCTAATGAAGAAATGTTGACACCCATAAAATAATTTAAAATACAGTTTCCATGCTTTTATGTTATTTCACTTTATATGTCTTTGAGTGCATGAATGTGATTGGCTTAAGGAATGTACCACTTTTCCTCTAAAATGATCCTTTATTACCTGCTACATTCAAATCTTAACATAGAAAATATAAAAGAAAACAGAAACAAAAATAAGTCCCTACTTTCATAATACCATAGCAAGGCAGACTCTGATATAAATATGAATCTGAGTAACGTAAGTCAAAATAGATAACAATAGGATATAAAAGGAGGAAAAACCAGTGCAATCAGCCATTTATTGATCTGCGAGGGAAAGCTGCCAGTATATTTCATCCATCACTTCTCTGTTATCCCAATTAATAGTCTTGATGTCCTTGATCAAAGTCAAATAATTATAATGTATCTAGACAATGCACAGGCAAAAACACGACCACATTTTTTGGGGGGGGGTTGTTTTTGTTTTTTTGAGACAGGGTCTCGCTTTGTACTTCAGGCTGGCTCTGAGCTCACTGTGTAGCCCAGGCAAGCCTCGAACTCAGCAATCCTCCTGCCTCTGCCTCCCGAGTGCTGGGATTACAGGCATGAGCCACCACGCCCGGGTACACAACCACATTTTTAAGAAAAACGATGTGGGCAGAAATCTCACAGTCATACACCCATTTTCCCCTCCACTTTGATATTTAGTTTCTTATCTACAGTTACTGTGTTCAGAGCTGCATGTGTATTGCTCCCGAACCTGCTCTTCTCCATTTCTTCCTTCATAGACGATCCATCTCCTGAAGGCAGATTTGGGAAGTCAGGATGTTTGCGAGACACGGGCCTCCCGGAGTGTTGTTCCCTGCATATCTGCAGCTCTCTAGCTCTAGGTGCTTCCTGCCACTCCTCACTTCCCTCCCGGGTCTTCAGCTGAAGATTCCCCTACTTTCCAGACTATTCTTGTTTAACTTATCTGTATTCCTATTTGTTATTTCTAAAATGTCTTCCCTTAATTGTCATATTTAGTTCTCCTTAAATTTTTGACTGATTAATATGCAAAACACTTGTACAGTATCAAATTAAAGTCAATTTTAGGTACCTTAGAACATGCTATTGAAGAATAAGAACAAATCTAGTCTTACCTTTAATATGACATCATATTCTAAGGATGTAATTTTTAAAAAGTTAAACAAAACTTTAAACTGTAGAATTAAAGTACTTCTCTGTAGAAATCTTAAAAATATCTTGGATATCTGGAAAATTATATTCTATTAATATGTTTCACAAAAAATCATTTAAAAAACAATAACAAATATAGTACTTGGGGGTTAAATTTTCAGTCAATTGCAATGTAATATTGAAACTGTAAATCTGAATGTCATTTTGTATAATTTTTCTGGCTTTCATTTCACTTCATTCATTATAGTTGGATCATTACTTGAATTTACACAATCTCTCATGAAATGTTACAAGTCTATCACTTCACTGAAAACAAAAATTTACAAGACAATTTTCTTACATAACATGGAAGTAATACTAATTTTTGAGGATTATATGGTTGATACTTGTGAATTCTTTTGTATTTAGTGCTACATTTAATATTAACATATGCATATTAGGTAAAGATTTTAGATTTAGTGCCAGGTGTGGTGGCTCACGCCTATAATCCCAGCACTTGGGAGGCAGAGGCAGGAGGATTGCTGAGTTCCAGGCTTGCCTGGGCTACATAGTGAGCTCAGGGCCAACCTGAACTACAAAGTGAGACCCTGTCTCAAAAAAAAAAAATCTTACATTTAAATTGGATCGAGTTCATAATATATATATGTATGGTGAATATGTGGGGATACATGTATATATATACATATGTA
The DNA here is from genome assembly GCA_004025085.1 of Thryonomys swinderianus. Taxonomy (NCBI): domain Eukaryota; kingdom Metazoa; phylum Chordata; class Mammalia; order Rodentia; family Thryonomyidae; genus Thryonomys; species Thryonomys swinderianus. Next base: position 5,952 of record PVIC010006368.1, read on the forward strand.
TGTATGTATATATACATGTATATATATGCATGTATATATATAAACACTGTCATTTCTAATTTTACACTATCTATTCTCAATAGAAACGTACTAATACAACAAACTAGATGTAAACTCAAACAATTCATGGAAACTGCAACTGAATTGTAAATTTCATTATTTTTTCCAAATTTTATAGGTAAAACAGTAATAAATTCAACTTAATTAGTGAATTTATTTACCATATTTTTACCATTAATATATTGAGAAAACTTACGTAAAGTTTCTATTTTACAACAATATATTTTTGTTTCTAGTTTCTTGAAGTTATTTAATAGTTTATGTAGTATGTTCTATAAAATAATACATTCAAGAAAGAAACCACATTAATTTTTTCAAGAAATTTCCTGTTTTAAAATAGCTTGGGAATCAAAGATGTTTTTTAATCTTCCAATGATTTTTTTTAATATTTTGTGCAGGGAGGACAGAAGAAACAAGGCTATTTCCTGTTTTGATGAGATTTGAAATTATTAAGAGGATTCACATTATTAGATATGGAATGAAAATTACTTAATAGGAAAATTTCCTTTTCTATGATGTTGAGATGAACATATTCCTTGCCATTGTTTCAAAGAAGACTGAGTTAATTTGCCTAGTTTATGTAAGCCATTTGCTTTATTTTCTTGTATCAACTTCAAAAAGTTAATAATTTAAGAACTATCTAGCCCTACATACGTCAGTGCTTCCACTTTTCTGACCATAGTTGAGAGAAAGTCTTCTTAGACATATGCAATTCTTTGTTTTGGGTTGTGTACATTCATTGGCCATAGGTACCCTTTGGGCAACACTGGCTTTATCTGTGCTGAAAGTACAATAGTATCTCTTTTGCATTATCCAGATCAGTCTGAGGGTCTTATCTCCTTGTGCCATGCTAGTACCAATCTTCAGATTTAACTCTAAACTTCAGCTAAGTGCTTCATGAGTTTCTAATACAACAAATACTGTGCTGAAGTTCTGATTATCATCAATTAGTCTCATACTCCAACCACAAACATTTGCCATCTAGTGATGGCAAAAGTACACATTAAAAACTACACATAGGTTTATGGATCGTTTACTATGAAGCACCAGGAAAACCTACAAAGATGAACAGACTAAATAATTGCTCTTAAGGCATTGAAACACATTGAGGAAGACAAGACATAAACAACTTATTTTAAGGAAAGACAGTTTTTCAAGAGCCAGTAACATGTTAAGAAGCCACCTAAGTACACAGGATGAGAAATGATCTCTGAAAAATATCAGGGGAAGTCAGACTATAAGTTATAGTTTTGAGCTATTTCCTTAAGATAAGTAATATTTTAATGAAAATAATACTAAGGAAAAAGATTTCCATTTAACCAAATCTGTACATCAGAATGAAAAAGTTATGAACCTGGGAAATATCTGTGACTGACTGGTTGGATCTGAAAAGTCAGAGCAGGGGCAGCACCAGCAGGCACAAAACCCCCTCCTTTCTTCTTACCTCCGTGGGATCTAGAATACCCCCTGATTGGCCTTTGCCATTAATTCAATTAATATTTGTTTGTTTTTTAGATCCTGAAAAGGGGACATCATTCTAGGAAAAGCTAAGAAGTTATACATAGAAATGCTGAAAGACTTTTATTATAAGAATTTGAATACATTTATGAATATTTTCAGTGATCTGTGACATGCACTGTTAAGTGAAGACTAGTTAATACTGTATTTTCACTTAGGTTTAATGACATTTTGCCACTATTACAATTGCTAATTCTCCCCATTATTCTTTAACATTTTACTACTCAAAATTGATGTCACATGCTAGTACCCCCATGTGCCTGTCCCTGACCTCCAGTTGGGTAAGCCCTTCTTTCTTTTGCCTCTTTTTAATTACTATTACAATATTTAGAAGACTGTTGTATAATCTGTGTAAGATTCTCTAATAGTAAGTTTTCTTTTACTTTGGTTAACACAATATCATTTAATTTTTACACAGCACATATATTTTCCACTTTGAGAAGTGCCAATACCCCCAAGGATTTAAGCCAATAAAAGATATTTTGTTCTTTTTTGAATGGTATTTGTTTTCCTCAGGTTCCACACAAGTAAGGCATGTCCATATCTCCCAGGTGATGCTAATAAAATGTGAGAGAGAAAATCTGCTTGAAGCTTCCTAGATATATTTTCTTTCATTGATAAGGGAGCTACTTTATGCAAAATAAACTTTATTCTTTCACCCTCTTGCCTCTACTTTTAAATGGATTCTCAGTGCTTGAAGCTACAAAAAGTAATCCTGGGCCCACAAAGCAATGGAAGAAAGCAGGATACATTAGAATATCAGTGATCTGAAAATTCTAGGTCATTCTTGGTAAATCAAAGCTGGAAACTATCGCTGGGTATCAAGACTAATATTAAAATATACTCCTTATTTACTAACATTAGTGACCAATATAAAAACTATTAAATGTTCACTAGGTTTTCTTTGCTTTCTATAATGCTTTCATTCTCACAAACCCTACTTCAAATATAAAAAAAAAAGAAGCTAAGAATATCAGAGTACTTTGCCTGAAGTTGTAGCTATGGGGTGACTTATGTAAAATTAATTTTTTCTACTCCATTGAAGATTACTGTGAGTAGCCTCTAAGTGCATTCATACAATAGTTTACATTTTCCTTTTACCTTGAAGCTTTATAAATTATGATCAATCCATTTTTTCAGCAAAGACAAATAACTCACTTAATTATAATTGTTAAAGAAAGGTCCGAGATAGTCATTTGTCAACTTAAATAGCTAGATTTAAGGGAAAAAATATTGTTTAGAAATTATGAAATTGGTTAGGTGGTAGACTTCTTAAAAGTGTCCTTAATGTGATGTGTGACACTTTGCTTTTACTTTCTTTCTTGGTATCTAACTTTTTTTCCTAATAAAATCATATAAGTAAGAGAGTGAAAATAATATTTGATGCTTTTGACACATTACCTTATGGATCTCATGGATTATTCATCAGTCCTGTCACTGCGATCTTGGGTAGTTGTACACTGCTAGCAAACTAAATAAAAATTGTGAAAGATTTCCTAATTCTTGTTTCCAGTTTAAATATTTTACTGGAATATAACTTTTCTTACAGAAAATAAATTTAAGATGGGTATATAATTTACTTCATTTGCTTTATTTTATTTCAGCAAGGACAAAATTTTTTCTGAGGTCTCTACTGGTTTGCGTAGAATTGACTTAATAAACAGGATTTGATGTTAAATAGAATACATTCCTTGTGTATATATAGCAGTCTTATTATTTTAACACTTCATTTTTAACACTGTTATGTCCAAGTCCCACGCAGACAATCTCTCAGGTCACGAAATGATCTTAAAGTCCAACCAAGAACTTTATTACTCACCTGAGGGCCATCCTTCCATCTGGAAGGAGATGCCCACTTAGACTAACACACAGTATTTAAAGGCAAACTCTACCTCTCTCCCACCTGATACCAAGAGGTTTATATTCAAAAGTGATTTGATCATTCTATTGGTAAAGTGCAGAAGCAAGTCGTTGCAGAAGCCAATAGCAATGATTAGCTCACTGATTACTATAGAATAGTAAGTTTTTAAAATATGCAACCTAAGGCTGCGCACATCAGTTGGAGGAACAGTTCCCAAGGAGACAAGTTCCAGGTTCACGGGGAGGTTACAGGACACAAGTGGAGGTTTTTAACAAAATGGCTGTTTTTTATGTCATTTGGGTCTTACATTTCAAAGTTGTTATTTGTCTGTTAAAACCCACAGGAATTGGGGTATATTTAGAGTACATATTTTATTGAATTTTTAAATGTTATACTTTCTTTTCATATTAGAATACATATTTTATTGAAATTTTAAATGTTATACTTTCTTTTCATATTCTCCATATGCTCTTTCTGTGGAGAATATCTATGTATCTTTTTTTTTTTTTTTGAGACAGGGTCTTGCTTTGTAGTTCAGGCTGGCCCTGAGCTCACTATGTAGCCCAGGCAAGCCACTGCGAACTCAGCAATCCTCTTGTCTCTGCCTCCCAAGTACTGGGATGACAGGTGTGAGCCACCACGCCCGGCACTGTGGTATGTAGTATTGATTGCTGGTGGGCGTGAGTCACCACGCCCAGCATTGTATGTGGTCATCGGGATCGAACTCAGGACCTTGCGCTTGTGAGGCAGGCACCAGAACCACTGAGCTAAATCTCCGGCCCGCTATATCTATGTATTTTTCATTTGATTAATAAATGTGTTAGTTTGTCAGTAATGTTACAAAGTTACCATAATAGATAATGACATAAATTTTTAATGTTCTTCATTGACATTACTATATGCATAATGAAAATTTTAGTAAATGAATTAATTTGAGTAAAAAAAATTAAGTTTAACTCACCATAGTTCCCTTACAGAGATTTTTCTCAAGTTTATCACTTCTCTTTTGTAAGCAAGTAATTCATTGTGAGTACATAACCTAGGTGGAGGTGACAATTTCATTCTATGAATTTCAAATTACTACATTTCCCTATAATTTCAAGAATAAAGATGCAAAGTAATAAAAGCAAAATAGTTATCATTTATTTCAAACATTGATTATTTTATTAAATGACCACAATTTGATATGACTGACATTGTACATGTTTTATATGAAAAATGCATATACTACATGTTTAGCCCTTATACATTTTAATGTACAGAAATTAAGACAAAGAAGGCCCTCTACATAAAGAAGCTAAGAATTTACATAGTTGTATGTTCATAAGTGTTTCTGAACCCGTCTAGAGAGAGCATTACATTTGGAATTCTCATATGAAAGACTTAACTTTGCGTAGTTATCACTAGTTCAAGTCAGATAGTAACATGTTAAAACTTTTTGAAAGGATCTCATAACAGATTTAATGAATGTCATAGAACAGAGTTTATTACACCATACAAATTAGCATTTATCTATCAATCAGTTAAAAGGGTTGTAAATCTAATGATAGTCATGTTTCACATCTTGTTAAACCATTAATATAAGGATACATAAAGTTGAAAATTAAGCTTTTTGTAGATTTGGATAATAATAGAATATTTATTCATTAAATTTACCAAATAAACCAGTATTTCAGTAACAAGTTCATGGTAGCTAGATATGTGGTACAATCAAGTAATATTGTTACTTAGGAAGATCAAATGTGGCATATCATGCCAGTTGGTAGCATACTAACTGGCATGATTTAATGCCTGAATGTTAATTAGTTTTACACTAAAAGTCTACACATATCTTTCATTATTTCCCAGAAGGAAAAAGAGAATGGAGCTAACATTGTTTAGAAATAAACATTTATTTTTCACATAGTGAAGAGACTTTGAAATGCAGATTTTTAAAGTCCAACTCAAAGTCAAACAAGTGCCTCACATAATGAGTAGAGAGAGACTGGGTGTCAGAGACTCTGGCTTCCATGACTAATGTAGAACTCAAGCCTTTGCTTTTGTACCTACTGATTCTATTTCCCGCAATTTTAAGAGTCTTCCCAAGATGATACAAGAAATCATATCTAGGAGTAGAATCCATTTCACAGTGAGGTAGATATTCTTAGGAGCTTCCTAGATACTAAATTTCACATCATACTGATCAGATTTGGGTGTTTGTACATCCCTAAAGATATTAGAAAGAGCGATGGAATTTCCACTGTTGCCTTAGACCCATCCCATGGATCAAGGCAGTGGTTAAAAAGTCAATAATAATAGTACAATCTATATAGTAACATTTTACTATATTGGTAGCAAATGATGAATGCTTAATCTATAGGTCTCCAACCTGGTATTTAAATAGTTATTACTGAATCACTCTGGGAAATAAAAAGTGATTTCTGAACTCTTAGTTCCCTAATATAACATAGTAGAAACAGAAAATTTGTCTTAAAAGTCTAAACTTAGGGAAAAGGCTCATACTAAGCCAAAAATATCAATTTTAGTATATGTGCTGCTGAAGCGAGCACAAAGCCAAAAATATCAATAATGTATTCTCAAGGGAAAATAGGTGACCTGGCTAGCACTGCAGTGTATTAAATCTGTCTTTTTGTTCTCAATCTTGTATCACACTTTGGAAAACAAATAAACATCATTAAGCTATATTAACTTGTCTATAATTGATACAGAAACTTTTGATTTGTATCTAATATACACAGTGACTTCAACTTTTTTTCCCTCTCTTTTTTTTTAATTCCAGTGTTCAGTTGTGGATCTTTATTTTGGTTTGATTTCATAAATTTTCATGGAAAATACTTCTGAAAAAATGGCTTTACAGAACTAATTTAATAATTAATTAATTAATTTAAAAATTTAAAAATGGTACCACTACAGTTTTAAAAAACTCAAACTGCCAGTTCTTTAAAAAAAATTGTCGCTGCTGAGACAGCAGTAATAAGCTTTTCTTTTGTATTAACTGAAAGGTATGTAGCAGAAATATGGCTCTTTATGTGTTGATTGTTGAAAGGTTTGTGGTCAGACTTAAGGACAAAGTAAAAATCTCATTAAAAAACTGTGACACGTTTTGTTATTTTTGTCTGAATGACAATATTTTGTGACCTCTAAAATTATTTTATTAGGTTCTGTAAGACACATATGAATGGACTCAGTGCAGTGTTAAAAACACAAGAGACAGGCAAAAAAAATTTATGTTTAAAAAGTCACTCATTAGATTTTGTAAAATCACTAAAGATCATTTGAGAATAATGCTGAGGTTGCCATCACTTAAAAATGGAATATACTGGTACAAATTTTCAATGTTGATTTGGACCAGGATCTATATACAAAATGTACCAATAAAATTAATTTTTTTAAAAAATAGAAACTGATTGAGACATGATCAACATCGCTACAATGTCTATCATCTGAGTAGAGTGATGATGACATGAGAAGTGATTCTGACTGAAGAAAAGTAACCCCAGATTAAAAAAAAAACATAACCCTTGGGATATTCGCAGAAAGAAAATACAGTAAATAATGAGTAATATATTAAAAACTAAGGATAAATTCAATACACAGTGACTCATTTAAACTTTCCCATTCACTCTTTATTTCTCTTAACATAGACTGCTCTTCAAGTCCTGCCTGAACCTAGGAATTTAATCAAAATCAGTACCAAACTATTAGGAAACCTCTATATCTTCACGCCATTTTAATTCCCAAGAGGTGTACCCTTGGATGTCACGTACTTCTTACCATAGCATGTGTAGTTTCTTGATCTGCAAACTTTCTCAGATGATCTGTTTTAAAGTTTGCTTCAGTTCCAAATTTTATGACCATCATGAAAGTGACAGATTCCAAAAACTAAAAAGACTATAACAAACAGCTTTATTGACAGAGGGAAATAGCATTTTAAAAAAGACACAATTCTAAGTTGCAAAGTTGAACAGAATCATTTTGGGTTTTATTAAAAATGATTTATAAACCATTAAGTAAGGCAAAGGAGATGCACATTCAATTTTACTTTACTCTGTAATCCAAAGAAGGCTGTATGATCTAGGCAGCAGTCACATTGGCATTTTGCAGGCACTCACTGAGGCCTGATCCTCTTTTACAATCCTTTTTGCTCAGTATTGAATAGTCAGTGGTTAAGAAGCCATGATGCTGGGCTGGAGGGTTAGCTCAGTGGTTCCGGTGCCTGCCTCGCAAGC
>PVIC010006368.1:20331-54653 GCA_004025085.1 Thryonomys swinderianus
TTTTTTTTTTTTTTTTTTTTTTGCTTTTTGAGATAGGGTCTTGCTTTGTAGTTCAGGCTGGCCCTGAGCTCACTATGGTGCCCAGGCAAGCCGCTGAGAACTCAGCAATCCTCCTGTCTCTGCCTCCCAAGTGCTGGGATGACAGGCGTGAGCCACCACACCCCGCATTGTGGTATGTGGTGTTGATTGGTGGTAGGCATGTGTCTCCACACCCAGCATTATATGTGGTTACCGGGGATTGAACTCAGGACCTTGCGCTTGTGAGGCAGGCGCCAGAACCACTGAGCTAACCCTCCGGCCCAAGACCATACATTTTAATAGATTTTGTATGATATACTTTTTTCTAAATTGTTACGATTCATGTATTCCTATCCCTTCAGATTGATTCATTACTTAAACTGATTACCTAAATTTCACATCCGGTCTACATTTCACTTCATCAAAATCCCTAGGCTACACACATAACAACCCAAAGTCCGTTTCCTCATATTAGCAACATTTCAGAAGTCCATAGTGTGACCCTGTTAATTAAAAGGCCAATTTAGAATAAAATCACTGGGTAATTTCAAAGTCATTGTAATATATAAACGTTTATGGTTAGATTATAATTTATTATTTGAATGTTTCCTTTCTAGTTGTCAGTAATTTTAAATTAAATTATAAATTATAATATATTTAACACATTGTCATTATAGAAGTTTGCCTCTGCTACAGTTGTTATGTAAATAGCATTATATCATGTGTAGCTTCTATGTAAAAACTAAAATTTCTGTTTTTAGATATGATTATCAAGTCTAAACTATAACATGAAAGATTTAATATGTTATGAATATTTATGGTCTGGTAGCAAACTAACCTTAAAGTGAAAGCTATCTAAGTGTAATCATATGCTTTGGTGGGAGATAAGATAATATAGTTCTGCAAAAATGCAGAGAAAAGTTAAAAAAGCCATGCATGAGGGAAGTTCAGATGCGCAAAATTAAAGCTGCAGTTGGAACTGGAGATTTTCAGATGAACTCTAGCAGTGTTTAGAATATACAAGAAAGGAAAGTGGCAAGAGATTATTTTAAACATGTAAAGAAATAGCAGCTGGGCGTGGTGGCTCATGCCTGTAATCCTAGCACTCGGGAGGCAGAGGCAGGAGGATTGCTGAGTTCGCGGCGGCTTGCCTGGGCACCGTAGTGAGCTCAGGGCCAGCCTGAACTACAAAGCGAGACCCTGTCTCAAAATTAATAAATAAACAAACAAACAAACAAACATGTAAAGAAGTAGCAATTGTGTATGATTAAGGAGAGAACCCTACTTAGGACAACTGACCAGAGAACAGACCAGAAGCGTGGTAGGAAGAGACCACAGAGAATGGTCCAGGTAGTGCTGTACTTCATATCCAAATTATCAAGAAGACTAAGTAGAAAATGTCTCTTTGGGGCCAAAGATTTAGCTCAGTGGTTCTGGCACCTGCCTAGCAAGCACAAGTTCCCTGGATTAATCCCTGGTAACCACATACAACAATACCGGGTGTGGTGACTCACACCCACCAGCCATCAGTACCACATACCCCAGTGTTAGGCATGGTGGGTCATGCTTGTAATTCTAGCATTTGGGAGGCAGAGGCAGGAGGATTGCTGAGTTCCAGGTTTGCCTGGGCTACAGAGTGAGCTCAGAACCAGCCTGAACTACAAAACTGACAACCTGTCTTTAAAAAAAAAAGTCTTTCTCCAGAGATCTTGGCAACGCAAAGGACTTGCATGGCAGTGGAACTGACAGTAGCCTGTTGATGAACTGCAAAAATCTTGCAGGAGCTAGAGGCAAATTTGGCTTAGATTAAGAACTCTTTGTCAGTAATTATAAGATTTGAGGGTGAGGTATGGAAACTAGGAGAGCTGAAACTACTACATAGTTCCAAATTATGAACTTAAATGGATGAACATGGTGTCAGATTTATATTTCATGTAAACTTGGTAAAAGTTTTTTGAAAGTTTGAAAGTTTTAATTGGTTTAGTTTTAATAATTCTTTACTATTATCCCATATATTATTGTCACAAATCCATCACTCTAGTATTTATTTTTCTCTCTTCCCCCAAAAAACCCCACAATACTGGCTGGTTTATTTAGCCTTGCAAGATTCCCAGTGATTTCCATTTGGCCGACCTAATTGTCTTTATACTCTTTATCCAGTACTCAACTCTCACAACTTCATTGAAAACAACTTGAGATAGAATTATTCACTTTTTTTCTCTATTGTTGCTAGCACGTCAGTTTTACATATTTTCTTTCTGACAACCAGCCAGCCATTCTTTTTCTCTCTGTTAAGACTCATTGCAGGTCAACATAGCATCATAGTTCTGCAGTCATCATCGCATGTGACACTAACATTTATCTCAAGATCTCTGTTTGAACCTCAGACTTGCCTTCATTTTTCTACTTGACCTTGCCAACTGAATAAATAATAAGCACCTGAAAATTAACATACTCAAAAACCAAACTCAGGCTTCTTTCTGCCTGGCTCGCATCTCTCCCTGGAGTCACCTTCTCTGCAAAGCTCTGCTTGATCCTTTCAGATATCACTTGTGCAGCCCCCAAACCTTGGAGTGATTATTGATTTCTCTTTTCCACACACATGATTTCCAGACATTCAGCGAATTATTATAGCTGTACATCAAAAATACATTGATTTTTGCCATTTCACATTCTTCTAGTACTACAGACCTTGACTATGTGCCATCATTACACTGTGTTTTGGCAAAAAAAAATGTCCCCATACTATTATCCACCGACTTGTCACTACTCGAAGTATTTCATTACAGTAACCAAAGTATGCTCCTAATAGTTCTCTGCTTTCAACCTCTAGTTCATTTCACTTTTTCTTAGTATTTAAACTCTAATCATCCTTTATGGAACTTGAGCTGGTCTGGGCCCCGTTTTCACTCTTAGCACATTTATGCATCTCTTCCTCTGTCCTCTTGTGTTTGGTCATTCCAAAAACAAATCAAAGACCAAACTCATTTCCTACCCTAGTGGATTTTTACCTTCAGGTCTCAGGGACATAATATCATCTGTTTTTTTAATTTATTTTTGTCTTTATTGGTACATTGTATATGCACATCATGATCACACTCAACATTGGGAATTTATACCAGTACATGACACGACTTAATTCTCATTTTTTCCTATTTCTCTACCCACCTCCAAACCCCCACCACCTAAATACATAAACTTCATTTCCCTTTTTTTATTTCCATTACATTTCTTCTTTAACCCTCATTTGTCACCCTTCCATCACATTTCCCCTTGAATATTTTCTAATTTTGCTTAGTGGCTCACTTTCTTAAACTCACCCCCACCTTTTCTCGGAGGAGGTGTGTTGCAGCTTTTTAATGTGAATGGAAAACCTTACTTACAAGTGGCATCTTCAATGCTCTGTTCTCCCTTCATGACCTTCACTATATTTCCAACTAACTCTTTAAATATACTTACTCATTTCAAAAACAAATTGTCGTACCACTATCCTGTGTAAGGCTGCTCATTGTCAGTATATAAAACACTCCCTAGAACTTGTTAGGCACCCAGTCTTTATATTTAGTGAATGAAGGAATGAATGAGTGAGTTGAATCAGTTGAAAAAAAAAAGGTAACTTCAGTATTGTCATCAGTTCTGAGGTGGAGAGTTAGGTTTTCTGTTTTAGTGGAAATCACATGTGTTTCTCTTCAAGGAAGATCTTTGTCATCTCACAAATTGTCAGTATTAAGTATGTATAAAGTTTGTTTAAAAATTTCCAGCAGAGTGTGTGAATTAAACTGAAGAAGCAGGATGAACAAATACATAGTTAGATGTCTGGAGCATGCAGCCCAAGGAGAGAAATTAAAAAAAAAAATCCAAAAATGAGCAAATGTTCCTCAGTGTCAGATTGTTGAGCAAAAGACAGGAATCCAAGTACTTGTTTTTCATGAAAACACCAAAGTAATGAAATGCTACACTGTAACTATCTTGTATTGAGCCAAGTGGTGCAGTAGGTTTACTACTTATACAACAGAATAATCAAGATGAAATGTATATTTAAGTTCCTGTGATGCTGGGTTGTACTGAATGCTACTGATCAGGTAACCCGTTTGGGAATGAAATGGGCACATGGGATAGTATCAAATCGGATGACAGTGAAGAGGATTATAAGAAAAAAAAACTGAGTAGGCTCAACTGGGAACCAAAACAACTAAGAAATTTAAACACGAGAGCAATGAGTAGTATGAACACAAATGCCACTTATAATTTTGAATTAATGAGTGTGATACATTTCTGAAAAAACATGTAGATTTACTTTAGAGCACATTTTGGTTACTAACAATAATGTCCTTTAACTAACAAGTAATTGTGCTTAACACATAAAAATTAAGTGCTTTGTGGTTCCGGAGGGTTAGCTCAGTGGTTCCGGCGCCTGCCTCATAAGCACAAGGTCCTGAGTTCAATCCCCGGTAACCACATACAATGCTGGGCGTGGAGACTCACGTCCACCAGCAATCAATACCACATACCACAGTGCTGGGCATGGTGGCTCACGCATGTAATCCCAGCTCTTGGGAGGCAGAGACAGGAGGATTGCTGAGTTCGAGGCTTGCCTGGGCTAATAGTGAACTCAGAGCCAGCCTGAACTACAAAGCGAGACCCTGTCTCACATACACACACACACACACACACACACACACACAATTAAGCCGGGCATGGTGCCTCACGCCTGTAATCCCAGCACTCGGGAGGCAGAGATAGGAGGATTGCTGAGTTTGAGACTTGCCTGAGCTACATAGTGAGCTCAGGGCCAGCCTGAACTACAAAGTGAGACCCTGTCTCAAAAAAAAAAAAAATTAAGTGCTTTGTAGCATCAAATTTATCTTCTTGTAATTTTATAAATCTATTAAATGTGCATTATTGGCCTTAATATCTTAGTTCTAGCATTATCTGAGTTCTTAGCATAAAAACATCTTAGACATATGAATATGTACTTTAGCAGAAAACAATCCACTCACCAAATAAGAAGTGCATACATACACACATGTGGTGAGTATGTACACTCACAAATGGAAAATATACAAAAACATAGTACATATGATTTTACTTACTTTCTCATAAATATATGCAAATTTCATCTACCTTTATATTTATTTCATTAATTATACTATGACAAATATAAATTAAATATTACTTGCTTTACATAGTTTCTATCAGTATTTTTTAAAAATGTATATGTACAAGTACATTTTTTCCCATACCTGCCACTCAATATTGATTATAATTCATATATTTAAACAAAGGATGCTGTAAAACTATTTAATTTTCTAATTCATTTAAATATTCCCATCACAAAAATTGCCATTTTTACCCCAGATGGGAGATGTTCATATTTTGTTAAAACATTCTTATTAAATCATTACCTTTGACACATAGTGCAATAGATACCTTTACGGTAAAGTAGCCCAATGAGCTATGGTGATTGGCAAATGCACGTCCCTGTGAATGTGCATCTCTTAGTGTGGAGGGATGAATGACTTCTCACACTACTCACATCTTTTAAAACGTAGAAAGCTAACTATTATCTTTCCCATTTTAGTTAATATACTAAATTTTGGTTACTATTGTCATACTATAGTCTTGTTCTCTCCAGGTAATGTCTTTCTGAATCATACCTTTCACTAAAGTATCCTTTCTTCTAAGTAGTAAAATAAGTAATTTTTGATGATAAGTAGTGTGGATATTTTTTTCAAGTGTGAGCATATTGCTTTTCTAGCTAATCATATTTCAATATTATGCTTCTATTATACTGAAAGTAAGCATTTCAAAAGTATACAAAGAATGTCAGATTCAAGCAAATGCCACATACAGTATTTTGTCATAAAATATTCGATAATGAAGCAAGATGAAGCCCCATTGAATTCTATACCTTACAATTGTACTCCTCAGGAATCCTTTGTTCATTAAATTAATAGTTCCCAATAAGGATTCCTTTAGGCTTCACACAAAGGCACTTTTTCAGTAACAGATCTCTAATAAATTATGGGTAAAAAATACAGCTACTCAAACTGAGTACCATTTTAAGGAATACAGTAATCTTGTAACAGATACAGTGATCAGAATATCAAGAGAATTTTCTCCCTGAGGTTTTAAATAGCTGACTGTCAGAGGCCCTACATGTCTCAGATATCATTTGAGTCTAAGCTAACTAACTGAGGATATTAAAAAAGCAAAGATGTTATATTTGCATTGCATATAGTTTCTAATAGAGTTGGACTACTTTAGTTATCAAGCCAAGATGTGTCGATAATGTCAGAATTCACATCAAACAGTTGTTGCTTGGGTTCACAGTCTCTAAGACTAGTTAAAAATTAGCAGCATTTAACCTATACTATTTGAACCATTGCAAATCAAAATGTAAGATGGTAGTAGTATCAAATTCAGCTAAAATATCACAGTTTTTAGATTACAATAGATTTTCTGTTACCTAGCTGAAAATGTCTATCCCAGGTCCTGCAACATAGAAGCCAGTAAACTTCTTTTTGTTGGATAAATACCTCTGGATGAGCTGTGATTTTTATATTAAATTTTAATCAGTATATTCAAGACATTCTCTTTAGCATCTGTGGAACCTAGTCTTTCCAGAAAGGTGTACTTAGAGTCCCAGAATCATGTTGAGCTCTTTCATCTTCCTGCTTGTGTATCAGGGATGAAATTTCTGATATATTCTATTAAAATATAATTTTTAAATGTAGGAAATAATTCAAAATCAGGAAGAACTCCAAGTCATTCTGTGAAGTTATTTCAAAATTCAGATGAGAATGCTATTCCAATGACAGGCTTTAGGAATGTCTTTTTAACTGCTGCTTAGCTTGGTAAAGTGACTCTTCATACAAAATGTCACTCAGACCTGAAGTGGATTGGTCATCATTTATCATCCAGTTATTTTTTTCTGAAAATTATTACCTTTTCTGAAATCTCTGGGTTTTTCTTATTTGTAGGTATTTCTTCTCTGTAGTTTTCTTTTCAGTAGTTCCTGACATGTTGGGGTTTTCCAAAGTTTATCCTTGGTTCTCTTCTCTTCCTATTCCATACTATTTGCTTAGTTAATCCAAATTACTCTTTCAGTTCCAGCTCCTGCTCATATACTTATATGTTCAAAATTGGCTATTGTAACTATGTAAAAGTCACATCCATTGAGCTTGTTTGGCAATGTATGTTTATTTATTGCTTACAAGATTTTTTTTTTTTGAGACAGGCTCTTGCTTTGTAGTTCAGGCTGACCCCGAGCTCACTCTGCAGCACAGGCAAGCCTAGAACTCAGCAATCCTCCTGCCTCTGCCTCCCAATTGCTGGGATAATAGGCATGAGCCACCACATCTGGTTTATGAATTTTATACTTAATAATTATCTCAATATTTAACCTTAAGATTTGCTTTTCTATTTTAATAACTTAATCCCAAGGCAGTTCAGCTATGTCAACTTTTTTCTTGTTCACATCTTCAATAGACAAAGAACATTATGTATCTTTAAAATCTTTTCCATCTGCCCAGCAATCTTTGTATTCATTTTCATTGCCTTTACTTAAGTCACCATCTTAGCTTTTCTGGTTTATTAAAATATGCCTTGTCTGTATTATTCATTTCACTTTTATGCTTCTAATTATTTCTCACTTACAAATGTATTGCAGTTCCAAGAAGGTAAAACTAGTGTTTGGTGCAGTTTAGAATCTTAATAAAATTCCAAATAGAGTTCTAATCCATTTATCTCTGAAGAAAGACATATGTTTACTTTATTTGTGTAATGGTCTCTTCTGTTTATTCATTATACTACAGTTGAATTTAACTGCTGACAGTATGTGAATGTGTAATGCTTACAGAGCCATAATTTCCAAATTTCTGCTCCTTCTTGGAAAACCTCTTGCTTCTGCCATTGTACCTGGTAAATATCTAAGCCCTTTTATAATTTCAGTGAAATAAAACCTCTTTTGGGAACCTCTTCATTTAGGTAGTCATACTTCTTACCCATTTTGCATCTTGTTTTATGCAGTTATTTTAATGTTCTTGCTATCTAGTCATGTATTATATAGTTATACAATTTTAATAAGTAAAATAGTAACATATGATGCTGTATAATTTTATTACTATCATGAGATACAAAAAAGTGTTTTTAAATGACACTGGCATAGACCTTCAGGTGTCTTACTCTACTCAGAAACAATGGTAGGAACTATTTTTTTGTGGCCACAAATCAATATTTTATTGGTCAGTTTTATAATCTGCAAAGTAGTATTATGTGAGTTTATATGGTAACGATTTGAAGTCCATATTATGCTAAATATCAAGCACCTGTTAGCTGAAGAGGCTCAAACATTTTAGTACACAAGATATTAGACTACAGTTCCTTGGTTGTCAAAAATGTATTACTGGTGCCAAATAATGAAGTTAAAATACTGTGTCAAGTCATCTCAGCAAAACGGGAACACTGAGGATCTACCAGTTATAGTTTTATCATATAGTATTACAGGAAAGTCAGAAGTGAGGTATTTATGTTATCTACAGCTCAGTATATATTTAAGGGTGGATTGGATTAGAAAAGTGGAAAAATGCTCATGGAATAAACACTGCTCTCTCGATATCATACATAAGTCATTAAAACACAACTGTACCTGGTGGACATGGTAGAGAAATGGCAATTTAGACAAAGGAGTGCTTCCAAAGGCATTTCCTTTAGAGGTGGCTGAGGTTTTTCCACATTACAGAAAAACTAAGTAATGCATTGTGGCTATTTAACCAAACTTCCACTTAGGCATAGATATGGTACATTTTCCCAAACTACTATTCTTCCTGTGCATCGTGCTGGCTCCAATATTCCATGATCCGCTGTAATCTGTTAGTGTTCCCTCTTGCAGAGCGGCAGTCTATGCTGCTATCCATTGAGCAGGTAGACCACTATTTCAGAGGTGGCCATCGTAATGGCCATGTTGGGAATCTGTCTCACCAAATGAGTTGTTAGACCACGGTACAGGGAGCCATAACCTTCTTCTTGAACCACCAATGACAGTGTCTGAAAAAAGGATCTATATTTTTTTCCTTCTTCACGTAATCTTGTTCTTATGACTTCATGTGGATATGCTATAGTTGTGGCACAGGTTTTTGAGGTGGCAGCAGCAAGCATCATTCCCACAAAATCTGATGCTTCTTTCACAGACTCTTCCCCATTCTCCATCATCGAAGCAGTCTTACATTCCAGTAGTCTTTGATTTATACTTTCATAAATAACAAAATGGATAACAGTCTCTGACATGCCAGCGTAGGAGGCAGACATGCCCCTGTAAAATCCTTTAAGTCCATCGGTCTGATACACTTTACGGATACATTCAAAAGCACCCACTTGCTTTTCCCCACGGTTCCTTGCATCAAGCTGTAACCGAGTCTTGATGAGCCAAATGGAGTTGGTTACAGTGACTGCGGTGAAACCTGCCATTGCAGCTGAAATCATGTGAACCTGGGTAGAATCAGGGTCAAATATACCATTGAATTCTTCCTTGCAGTTGGAGTAAGCAGCAAAATATATTGCTCTTGAAAGGGCCACTCCAACTCTATTGGGTCCTAATCCTCTAAACAAGAAACGAAGCCCTTCTTTTTCCAACATCACTTGTAGGCAGTGGAGGGGTCCAGGAGACAGCACTCAGTTAACATTGGCTCCAGCCATGGTGCTCAACTGAACTTCAGAGATATAAAGCGTCACAGAAGACGACCGCAGCCGTGTTTTTACAACTCCAATGGACATGTCAGAATAGCCCCCACTGGGCCACCACATCCCCCAGCAAACAGATGCACCAGCGTGTCCCTCTGGCTCATTCTCTCCCCAACATGTCCCCCAGGTGCTGAGGCAGGACACTCCAGTGCGGGCGGCTTCGGTCCCGGAAGGAGACGTACAACGCCCAGGTCGGGCGAGGGGCTGGCCGACTCGGCTGCAGACGGCAACCCGCGCGCAGCCGTCGCCGCCGCCCGCTCGACTGGCATGAACTATTTTTGTATATGCACATGCATTGAAGAAAAATGAGCTAACTTTTGTTTTTGTCACACTGGGATTGAACCCACGAACTCACACTTGTAAGGCAAGTGCTCCGAGACTGTGTACCCATTCCAAAAGAAACATCTTTTGGGAACTGTATGGCAGCCCTACCAGGGAGCTAAAGAAATACTAATATTTACTATTGCGAATAAACACTGATCTCTTTAGAAGACATAGATAAAAATACTAGGTACTAGGCTTCGAATTCTGACCATGTAATTGATTTTAAATAAGCAAATTTATTCAGTACAAAAAATAATCCCAAGTGACAGAAAAGAAAATACATGATAGTGGGCTTTTTTTTTTTTTTTTAGGACAGGGTCTCCCTTTGTAGTTCAGGCTGGCCCTCAGCTCACTATGTAGCCCAGGCAAGCCGCCGCGAACTCAGCAATCCTCCTGTCTCTGCCTCCCGAGGGCTGGGATGACAGGCGTGAGCCACCACGCCCGGCACTGTGGTGTGTGGTATTAATTGCGGATCACTTCTCGGCCTTTTGGCTAAGATCAAGTGTGGTATTGATTGCTGGTGGGCGTGAGTCTCCACGCCCAGCATTCTGTGTGGTTACCAGGATCGAACTCGGCCTTGCGCTTGTGAGGCAGGTGCCGGATCCACTGAGCTAAATCTCCAGCCTAAGTTTCCCAATTTTTATTGGAGGAACAGGAGAAAAATAAACATGAAAAAATAACCAAGAAATAAATTAGTAGTGCCAGTTAAAGAAGTCTCTTCTTTCCAGATATGCTTTTAAGGGTGTTGGGGGAAGCAGTGGGTACAGGTAAGTGATATGATATTTAATGAGTGGACTGATTGAGGTGAATAAGTAATTTAAGATGCTTTAATTTCCTTAACAAACTCCTACTGAGTGCCAGTGATGAAAATGGAGATAAAAATACCTAGAATAAAACTTGAGGATGATGGGCTAAATGGCAGTCTTTATAGGGTAGACTGATGATAGTTAAGGAAGTGATTACCAAAAAGGGCTAATTACTTAAAAAATAAAATGATTCAGTGTCATGAAACTCAAAGGTAATGGCTTATTCTTTCTTAGAAAATGATTGCCTTTAGGCACAAAATAATATCTAGTGAGATCCTGAAAAGGTGTTTTATCTTATAACCTTAATTAAGATCATTGTGAAATACATTGAACTTTTTCACCCTTTCTCTATTACATTTTAAAGATGCAAATACGTTAAATGTGAACTAAAAGTTTTCAATAAAATCAGACAATAAAACCTAATGACAAATTCTACCCTTAGTTGGAAATCTGGAGCTCAAAGTATTTATTTTTGTCTTTACTGAAGATAAAATCTAGACCATGATTTACCATGACTTCAGAGCGATTAGTAAAAACATTGAGTTTAGGAACTTAAGAGAAGTTATTCTGCAAAATTATAACAGTGCTACTTTTTATTTAAAAACAGGAAAGAGAAAATAGAAAATTCCCTTACTGGTAATTGTACAAAATCCAATCTAATTTTGCAATTTCAGTTCCTACTAGGATATTTTATGAAATGAAATTAATTTTAGGTTTTTCTTCTCAGATTGTACTGTACCACAAGCAACAAGACATTTTAAAGTCATCTTAAAAACAATAAAGAGAAATGTTGTGTTTTATCTATTTGGAATGTTCCTTAAGATTGTAACACCCACACTACTTTGTAGATTTGGATTATGGTAGTTGTAAATGAAGCTTTAGCTTAATTTCATTCACAGGTATGTTTTCCTGAGCACTGGTTTTTGCTTTCTTTATTAGAAACTTGCTACAGTTTTGAAATAATGTTTTGTTAATAATGTAATGTGTGTGAAACTTTTATTTGAAGCATGTTGCCACCAACAACTAGATTTATTAATCTTTTAAATTCAAACTCAGTTTTCAGCACCCTCATCACCATTTTAAGACAATGTAGGATGTGGCCTCTCTTCTGTCACAGAATTGTTTTCAAGAATACAAAATTAGAAGACAGAGAGCCTTTCAATAATTCTGTTCTTCAAAGAGTTACATTGACCATGTAGACAGACACTTTTCTCAGAAAATTAATCATTTTTAAAATTTCTATTGTAAAATTTGAGGGGAAGGAAGAGACCTAGTGACTGGGGTAGTCAAGAGGATTCCTCCTGAAAAAGAGGATGGATCAACAAAGACCTATCTGCAATCTTCAGTGCTGATTCTTTTTGTAGCTGAGTATAGAGAATCCAAGACAAGAGGCCAGAAGAGAAGTAAGGGCTGGGCGGCTCCTGTGCACACATTTCCTGTGCATCGTATGGACCCTGAAGGACCACTGTACATAACCGGAATCCAGCAGGGTTGAACAATAATTAGTGAAATTCTCTGAAAAAGAAATGGTAAGAGGTGCATTTGGAAGAGCTGGCACTTCAGTTGTACCTTCTCATATTTGGCATAAGCAAACACATATACAAATATGGATGTGCAGCTCATATTTCCCTCTCAGAAAAACGTTGGTGTATATTAACAGCCTTCTATACTTTTTTTTTTTTGAGACAGGGTCTCACTTTGTAGTTCAGGCTGGCTCTGAGCTCACTAAGTAGCCCAGGCAAGCCTCAAACTCAGCAATCCTCCTGTCTCTGCCTCCCAAGTGCTAGGATTACAGGCGTGAGCCACCACGCCCGGCACCTTCTATACTTCTTATAATTTACACTTAACAAGAGTGAAGAGTGAAGATCACTTCATGTTGGTGCTGATTTATTTCTCATTCCTTTTACAAATAGTAGTATTGATGGTACAGATGTGCCACAGTTTATTCAAACAGGCACAGTGAAGAGTTGGGTTGATTTTTAGCATTTTGCTCTTATGAATAATGCTGGAATAATAAATATGTATGTATGTATATCCATATGTCTATGTGTATGCATATGTATCACTTCCTGATTTCCCTGTGTATTTTGTGTATCTGCCTAGAAGTGTCATTGCTGATTCAAATGTACTTGGGTCTATAATTTTGCTCGAGATGACAAAGTTCCCTACCAGTGTTCATCTCACCATCTATGCTTTGCCACTGTAACCAGTGAGAAATGAACTCTCATTGTATAGAAATAATTTCACTGGGCTGGAGATTTAGCTCAGTAGTTCTGGCTCATGCCTAGTGAGTGCAAGGTCCTGAATATGATCCCTGGTAACCACATAAAACAATATAGCAATCTATACCACATATCACAATGCCAGGCGTGGTGGCTCACGCCTGTAGTCCCAGCAGTCTGGAGGCAGAGGCAGGAGAATTGCTGAGTTTGAGGCTTGCCTAGGCTCCATAGTGAGCTCAGGGCCAGCCTGAACTACAAAGAGAGACCCTGTCTCAAATTAATAATAATAATAATAATAATAATAATAATAATAATTTCACTGAGAGTGATATAAGCACATTTTTGTTTAAAATTTCCTAAAATTTGAAGTGTGGTGTTTTGTATTTTATTGTATTGTATGATATCAAAATTCCACAATCTGCAATTTACTTTTTATTATAAAAACTTTGATCATGAAGAAATAAACAAAAAACAGTTTAGGATTGGCCTAATATAATATTCATTTTGATGTTCACCTATAGTTTAATTTACTTATTTTTAATTGATTAAACATATTTATGTAAAAATATATTTTGAAATATGTGAACATTGAACAATGGCTTAGTGCCTCAAATTAACACATATACTATCTTACATATTTATATTTTGTGGTCAGATTACTTAAAATATCTCTCCAATTTTCAGAAAAACAATATCATCACATCAACTCATCATGTTGTGCTATATCTCTAATAATCATTCTTTCTGTCTTGTTGGAACTTTTAATTCTTTGTCCAGTATCTCCCTAAATGTACCCAACACTAGCCATGGATAACCACACTCTATTTTGTATTTTTCTGAGTTTGACCTTTTCATGTCTGCATGTCAGTGTGTATCTTTCTGCCCTTCTAACAAAATGTCCTCTGGCCCTTCCATCTTTCCTGTCTGTTATGATAGTGCTACAAAGAACATGGGATCACAGAGATATCTCTTCAACTTATTGGTTTCATTTTCCTTGGATTTAATTGGATATAAACCCAGTAGTAGGATTCTTGGGTTAAATAGTAGCTCCTTTTTTCCTTCACTTTAGGAACTTCCAAAAACGGAATAGTTTTCAACAGTGGCTGTACTAATCTATATAACCACCAACATGTGCAAGAATTCTCCTTCTCTGTTCTCAGTAGTACTTGTTATCTATTGTCATTTTGATATAACCATTCTACAAAGTATGAAGTGATATCTCACTGTAGTTTTAATATCCATGTATCTGATGAATTCTGAGGTTGATTTTTTTCATATACCTCTTAGGCTCTTTTAAATAACATCTGTATATCCTTTGTCTATTGTGTAACGGGGCTGCTTGCTTAGCATTATGTTATTTGAACTCCTTTGATATTTTGGATATTAACCTCTTATGGTTTGTATGGCTTGCAAATATTTTCTCTGATTCTGCAGGTTGCATCTGGACCTTGTTAATTTTTAAACATTTTTTATTTAATGTTTTGGAGGAGAGCGTGAGCAAGCTTTTATTTTTATGTCATTCTATATGTCTTTCTGATTTTGTTGTCTGTGTTCATGGGTTCACATACAAAGTATCATCCTCTAGACCTTATCATGAAGCTTTACTTCCATATTTTCTTTTAGTAGTTTTACAGTTTTGAGTCTTACAATTAATTTTTTAAATCTATTTTGGGTTGCTGCTATATACAGTGTGAGGTTTTTTCTATGCATGTGGTTTTTCAGTTTTCCCAACAACGTTTACCAAAGTATTGCCATTTTCACAACACGTGTTCTTAGTTTTTGTGAGAACAATTTATTGATTGTAAATTTGGAGATTTACTTCTGGGATAAAATTTTCTATTCAACATCAAGTTGGTCTGTGTTTCTGTATTTACACAAGTACTATGATGTTTCAAATCATATTAGATTTATTATATATTTTAAAATCAGCAAATAATATTTTCAGCTTCTTCCATTTGCTAAAATACCTTTGAAAATTTATAGCATGTGTTAATTTTCTATTTCTGAGAAGAACATCATTTTAATTTTGATAAGGACTGTAATCTGCAATCCACTTTCAGCATTATGAAATGTTTCATTTTATCACAATATGGAGTCCTGTCTTTTCCTTTTTAATTTTTTTTTCTTTTCATTTCCTTTCCTTATTTTTCATTTCTTCTTTTTGGTTTTTGAATTGGACATGTGGCCTTGCATATACTGGGCAAATACTGTACCATTGTGATAGTTCTCAAGCAGTAGAATTATAGATACTTTAACAATATTAATATTTAAAATCCTTGAACATAATTATTTTTGTCTCCCTTAACTTTTTTCAGTAAGCTGTAGTTACTTCAGTAAGCTATAGTTCACAGTGTACTGTCCTTAAATCTATTCATATTTTGTACTTGGTATAAATGGGATTGTTTTCTTTATTTTTCAGATCATTTATTGTCTAACAAAGCTGTTGATTTTTATGTTGATCTATAGTTTTGCTCAGTTTTTATGTGATTTTGCATAAGATTTTGACTTTTTTTTTCTTTTTTAAGACAGGGTCTTGCTTTGTAGTTCAGGGTGGCCCTGAGCTCACTATGTAGCCCAGGCAAACCTCAAACTCAGCAATCCTCCTGCCTCTGTCTCCTGAGATAACATACATGAGCCACATGCTTGGCATTGTGGTATGTGGTACTGATTGCTGGTGGGCATGAGTCACCACGCACCTGATATTGTTGTATGGGGTTACCGGGGATTGAAGCAGGGACCTTGTGCTTGCCTGGCAGATGCCGGAACCAATGAGCTAAATCTCTAGACCCTGATGTATTTTCTATATAAAAGTTCATCTCACTAAGAAAGAGGGAGACTTTAACTTCTTTGTTTAAATTTATTTCTTTTCCTTATCTAATTTCTTTGACCCTGGCATCTAGTACTATATTGAATAGAAGTGAAGAGAGTAAATCTTTGTTGTTCTTGATTTTAGAAGATACATGATCCAATATTTATCACGGAGAATGATGTAAGAATTGTTTTTGGTCATATGAAGCACATATGATTGTGTCATATGATTATGTCAAGGAACAATTATTTTATACCTATTGACAAATTTTTATCATGAAAAGATTGAAATTCATCGAATTTCTTTTCTGTAGCTAGTAAGTTGATCTTATGATCCTTTCTCTTAATGTATTACAATACATATGTATATTTGTGTATGTTGTAATATCCTTGCCTCCAGAGGTAAACCCCATTTTATTATGCTGAATTATTTTTTCTTAATGTATTGGTGAGTTTGATTTGCTTATAATTTGCTGGGAAGATTTTATCTGTGTTATTCAGTGTTAATGGGCCATCATTATCTTTTTGCCTACTGTCTTTTTCTGGCTTGAAACCAGAATGACCCTGGCAGGATTAAACTGGCTGTGAAACAGCCATTCTTGCTTGACTTTTTTGAGAGTTAAAGAAGGGCTGATACTAAGAAAGGGAAGGATAAAGTATAAATAAATGTAAGCCTTAGACTATACTTTAGGACTAGTGTTCTGAACAGACAATAAAGAGCAAGCCCTGTAAGTATAGCAGAATGAGTACTCTTCTCCAGCAACCCTGGAACCTTCTCCAGCATTGATTATGTTTCAGGTCACCAAACAAATTTGAACCCATTGAAGAAGTTTGAAATAGTCTTTTCTAATGAAAAGCATATAGTAGAAATAATAAAAGAACTGGAAGATTTACAAATGCATAGAAATTAAACACATGCTCCAGTATCATCAAAGAGGCAGTGAATAGAGTAGAAAGTACATTAAAATATTGAAATGACACTGAATACTACAATTACAAGTTGTTGCCTTTGTATGGTTACCTTTTGTAAATTAATGATATTAATAGCATACAGACTTTAAATACTGATATATATCATGAATTTCTAATATTGAGCAAAGGACCATATGTAGTTTTTACTTTTCAAAAGAACATTCCTTGCCGGGCGTGGTGGCTCACCCCTGTAATCCCAGCACTCGGGAGGCAGAGGCAGGAGGATTGCTGAGTTCGAGGTTTGCCTGGGCTACATAGTGAGCTCAGGGCCAGCCTGAACTATAAAGCAAGACCGTGTCTCAAAAAAACAACAACAACAAAAAGAAGAATATTCCTTATTTAGTATAAATGCTGAAAACAAACAAGAGACTGTTTTTTTTTTTTTACTGTTGTACTTATCTTTCTGGGAACTTCAGTTAAGAGTAACATTAGTTTGCATCTGTTACAAACAGATGCACATATATAGCACCAAAATACTAGCTCCAGCATAAATGACCATCTCCATATGTTGTTGGGATTTATTTATTTATTTATTCACTTGCATTGTTCATGGTACATAATTATACATAATGCATAGTTCTTGAAAAAATCATAATCTGCTCACTGAGATTCAAGAACATGTTCAATTCTAATAGAGAAACCCAGATTAGTAGGTGGCAGGAAAACTCACTGGGTAAAAATATAGTAATGGGGGTTATAAAGGGAAGCCTGACTGTTTAGTATATGTGCTGCCAAAGCGAGCACAAGCCTGACTGTTTTAAGATTCTGTCATCATTATACACCAGGTTCAGTGTATGCTGAATGTGGGGAGAGGTTTGGATTCCCAAAGGAGGAAGTAGTATTTCAGCAACTATCTGCCACAAAATGCCCTACCTTTCTCATAGGGAGGAGGAACAGAAGAAGTGAGATATTTGCAAAGGAGTGCATCAGAGAAATCAGAAGCATATGAAATGACCGGGGCAGGCCCTTGGGAATTTGAAAACAATTCACATTAGTGCAGTTCTCAATCTAACTCTTAAGCACTAACAAAACCATTGTCCAGGGCTTGCACAAGGTGGCCAGATCCAACAGAAAGAGGCCAGACCCACCCACACATTCTTCCTTTATTTTCTGTGAGTATTACATTTGCAGGACATCCTGGAGGCTGTCCACACCCACCAGCAAGCACCCGTGGGGGAGTCTCCACCAACATCTGCAGGGGACTGCTAAAGACAGCAGGAAGCCCTGAGGCCTGGGGCAAGAGTGAAGCTCTGTACAGAGTGGCCAAAAAAGCACTGTGGGTGGAGATCAGAGAGTGGCATTTAGGTCACCGGGCATCAGAGAACAAGTTAGGGAGGTCTGCGGAGGGAAAACACAGAGACAACCATCAGATCTATCCTGCAGGGAAAGGACCAGGGAGAAAGAAGGCTTGAGGGAAAATCTGGCGCTAGACTAACTCCCCTTCCTGTCCCCAAATTTCACGGAGGCAGTTGGGTCTTGGAACAGACACAGGAGCCTCCAGTTAGCTGCGTCCAGAGCACTAGTTGCAGGTGGGAGGTACTTGCGGAGACGACCTGGATCTACAGGTCTCTGCTCACAGACAGGCAGCGAAGGAAGCTTCCGGCTCTGTGTGGATCAGCCTGGACACCTGCAGTGGACCTCAGCCTGCAGTGTAAATGAGGCTCTGAGAACCCTTTGATTCTGTGTTTTAACAAGAGTGTAATGTTTTTTCATTGGTGTTTTTTAAACTTTTATTTTTTTTTCTTCTCTTTCATTTCTGCCTTTGTCTTTTTACTCCTTTACACCATTCTATTTCCTCTTTTATCTCCTATCTTATATGTATGTATGTGTGTGTATTTATATATGTGTGTGTGTCTATATGTAAATAAAATTAACTAGTGATCGAATTTAAATAATACCTTCTGTGGGCATGCAAGAATAACCCTCACCAAAATTATACAGGGAGGAATCAAGTATAAACTAACTAACAAAAATATTTATAGGTCCCCAAAATTGTACAGGTTCCCTCAATCTCTAATTACATTTCCTGTCCCTGCATCCATTTCCTATCTCCTACAAATGTTCTCTCAAATTTTCCCAACATTATACCTTTACTTGAATTATAAAAGTAAATCCAGCAGAGTCTGACCTGTTTTCACCTGTTGATATTTCTATTCTTTCCTTTTTTCTAAATTACTTATCCACTTCCCTGTGGGAATTATTTATTTCCCTTTCCCTTACATCATAGTCCATCAATGTCAATATAGGAGAGTCGGCAGGGGTATTAGTAAAGGGGGGAAATTATTAAAACAAGGGTTAATATGCATGACTGATGTACACTCGATCTGGTGTTGTTATAATTTGTAAGGATTTTCCCCTTGAATAATAGTGAGTGAGCATCCCGGATTAACTTGCTCAATCTGAAGAAGAAGATAAATATCAAAGCTCAGACAAGTCAAGATCTTATCCCTGGAAAGCAGACATTAAATAAAGAGATCGGAATTCTAACAGGACCATCCTTTCATTCTAATTTTCCTGAACTCTCAGCCCAAAATACTGAATAACAACATTAGAAAATAAGGCTAAAAAATGTCTCAAAAAATTCCCAGATTCCACAAAGCAGTTTCAACTGGCATAGATGGGGAAGAAGACCTAGCGTAACAAAATCATTCAAAATGTAAGATAAGAAACAAAGAACTTGGACAGCTCAAGGACAGTCTAACTAAAAAGTTATGCCCTTGGGGCTGGAGGGTTAGCTCAGTGGTTCTGGGGCCTGCCTCGCAAGCACAAGTGCAATCCTGAGTTCGATCCCCGGTAACCACATACATGCTGGGCATGGAGACTCCTCCCACCAGCCATCAATACCACATACCACAGGGCCGGGCATGGTGGTTCACGCCTGTAATCCCAGCACTCGGGAGGCAGAGACAGGAGGATTGCTGAGTTCAAAGCTTGCCTAGGCTACATAGTGAGCTCAGAGCCAGCCTCAACTACAGAGCGAGACCCTGTCTCAAAAAAAAAAAGTTATGCTCTTAATACAAAGCATGGTATGTGATACTAACAAGACACATAAAACCCATGTATCAGTGAAGAAATGATTCAAAACATGGCTAAGTAATTTAGCAAAACATTAGAGGTCTTGATGAGAAACCAAAATAACCCAGGAGATAAGAAAATCCTGTTAAACATAGGAGTAGCAGAAGTGAACAGTGTGAGGAAAAAGTTTCAGAACTAAAAGATGGGATGGAATAATCTATTCAGAAGCATTTTATAAACAAGAGGATGGGCAAACAATCCAATAGCTGCCGGAAGACACAAAGAAGGTAAACTTCAGGGCCAGAGATTTAACTCAGTGGTTCCAGCAGCTGCCTAGCAAGTGCAAGGTCCCTGGTTCAATCCCCAGTAACCACATACAAAAATACCAGGCATGGTGACTCACGCCCACCAGCAATCAGTACCACATACCACAATGCCGGGTATGATGGTTTACGCCTGTAATCCCAGCACTCCGGAGGCAGAGGCAGGAGGATTGCTGAGTTCAAGGCTTACCTGGGCTCCATAGTGTGCTCAGGGCCAGCCTGAAATACAAAGTGAGACCCTGTCTGAAAAAAAAAAAAATCAAGTTCAAATATAAAACACTCAATACTATAACTATAAAACAGTAAATTTTTGTGCCGGGTGTGGCGGCTCACACCTATAATCCCAGCACTCTGGAGGCAGAAACAGGAGGATTGTTGAGTTCGAGGCTTGCCTGGGCTACATAGTGAGCTCAGAGCCAGCCTGAACTACAAAGCGAGACCCTGTCAAAAAAAAAAAAAAAAAAAAAAAAAAAAAAAAAAAAAAAAAAAAAAAAAAAAAAAAAAAAAAAAAAAAAACAGTAAATTTTTAAGTAGCAATATTATGGTACAAATTTTATCGAATCTTCATAGTGTTTAACTTTTTTACTTTTTAAAAATTGCTCATTAGTTTGAAAATATATTCAGGTTTTAAAAATTGTAAGTTCAGATTTAGGACATTTTTAGGGAAAAATATCATAAAGGAAAGGAAAGAAGAAAGTGAAAGAAAACAGAAATCTTTCATATTGCCTTATTTAACATTTAACAGTAAACTGTTAGATTTGTGTCCGGGAAATAAAATGTAGATGTAGTCCACTTTAAGAAGGAAAATATTCACTATAATAGAAAATACAAAGTCCTTGCTTACTTTTCACATTTGTATTACATTGTAAAAATATTTTTTTAAAAAAACCTTACCATGCTGGAGGATTAACTCAGTGTTTCTGGGGCCAGCCTCACAGGCACAGGGTCCTGAGTTCAATCCCGGTAACCGCATACAATGCTGGGCGTGGAGACTCACGCCTACCAGCCATCAATACCACATACCATAGTGCCGGGCGTGGTGGCTCACGCCTGTAATCCCAGCACTCGGGAGGCAGAGACAGGAGGATTGCTGAGTTCGAGGCTTGCCTGGACTACATAGTGAGCTCAGAGCCACCCTGAACTACAAAGCGAGACCCTGTCTCAAAAAAAAAAAAAAAAAAGAAAAGAAAAAAAATAAACCTTATCATCTGACTGACATATAGTAAACATGTTTTAGAAGTTAGTGTGTCATTAAGATGTCAGTGTTAGTTGTAGTTCTAGAGTACCGTGTAGTTGTTCTAAATGCAAATGCTATGCCATCTGTATCTTTTTTGTACTGTTTATAATCTGAAAGTAAAATTTCCTATTTGGAGCTGCATTTTAAAAGGTTATCAATTAATCCAAAGCAAATTCTCTCCTGAAATGTTTTCTAAGTAGACATTTACTTTAAACAGTCTGATTGCAATGGTCTTTCAATGTTAACATGCTTCACAGCGTTTACATAGGCTTTAACGAACTGAAAAAATATCTGTAACTTTGTAAGCAAAGGTAATTGTTAATTCTTTTAAATTTTGGATACAGAACATTGAAGCCTAAAGTATTATTTGCACTGAATTTCTGAAGCAGTATTTAAATTCCTGACTACAAGGAGATCTGAAATCAAATCTAGTTTAGAGGAACAGTCCACATTTTTAATTGAATTATTTAATGATACATTTTATATACAGCTCACAATCACACTCAACAATGGGGAATTTGTACTAGTATATGACGGAAGCTAATTCTCATTCTTACCCATATCCCTGCCCACCCCACAATCCCCCATCCTCTATACACATGTGTTTTCCTTTTCTTTTCCAATCATATTTATTCTTTCCCCTCATTCCTTTCCCCTACCACATAACCCTCCACATTAATGTAGCAGATCACTCGGTGCCTGAAACTCCTGGGCGATTCTAAGTAAAGCAAGCGTTCACTTTTATATCCCTGAATTCCCTTGCTTCCCTCTAACAGTTAGAGGCACTTATGTTATTAAACCTCAGCCTGACCTGCCTTCTCCCTGCTGTAAAATGATGAAACTAACTCTCCAAGGAAATTTAACGATTTGGGAGAAGCGTTATTTTTCTTTTGGCCTTTTATCGGGATATCGTGACTAGCCTCTGGCCAGGATAAAAGTCATGTCAGCATCACTACGTAACACCTGTGACCAGTGTAAAACAGAGTTGCTTTCAAAGACGGACCGAGGATGGAACTGAGAAGTTTCTCTACAGCGTTAACGCGGTGCTCAGTTCCCTGCAGTAAAGTAAATGACCTGCAGCGGGTCTGAGGAAAGCTGCGTCGGGAGGGACAGCCGCACGGGAGCTGGCGCGCAGGGAGCGGTCCTGAGCTTGCTCCGCTTCCAGATATTAAGCCCACAGTTGGTTGCGGCTCTTATTTATGAAGCATTTTTAGCTCATTGTGCTGAACAGCTGACCTTTCTCAGCTTGAATGACATTCTGGAAAATATTGATCTGAGAGTTGGTGGAAGTTACTTTGATTAAAGAAGTGTTCACCACACAACAGACTGTATCTCAAAAACTCGTGCTTCTATAAAATTAAAAATCCTACATCTAAAAACATCGACTCACTTAAATTTAGACTTTTTTGACTCGTCTCGAAAATTGTACTTCAGTTTAGTTTAGAATAAGTACCTGGTGAATGAATATGCAATCAAAAAGAGAAAAAAAAAAACACTGAAATCAACACACTTTCCTAATTAACAAATACTATCACAACACTCTAGCACAGAGAATTTCTCCTCCCATATCGCACTCTGCTTGTGCTCTTCTATGGAGAAGGCAATTGCTCTCCTCCGGTCAGCGTGTTTCTCTAGAAGAACCTGTTCTCAAGGCTCCGAGCCAGCACAGGCCTCAGGTTCATATGCTCAGTTGTTCACTCGCTCCTTTTATTTTTTCTTTTTGGTACATTTTATTGGTACATTATATATACACATCACAATTACACTCCACATTATCAACTGGTACAAGTATATGACACAACTTATTTCTCATTTTCCCCTTCCCTACACACCCTTACCACCCCCGCACCCCTATACACAAGCTTTGTTTCCTTTCTTACCATCAATTTTTTTCTCTCCTCATTACTTACCCCTATTCCCTTTGAATATTTACTATTTCACAGTATCAGTCATGCATTCTAGAACACATTTACAACTTCAGTTTCTC
Organism: Thryonomys swinderianus; assembly: GCA_004025085.1. Classification (NCBI taxonomy): domain Eukaryota; kingdom Metazoa; phylum Chordata; class Mammalia; order Rodentia; family Thryonomyidae; genus Thryonomys; species Thryonomys swinderianus. The sequence goes on from PVIC010006368.1 coordinate 43,785, forward strand.
ATACCATAAGAAAACGATATTTACTCGCTATTCTTTAGAAAAAAGAGAAAGTATTTATGCAGAGTTAGCTCCAGGGAGACGGAGGGGCATTTGCTGCAAAGCACTATCTCACCTGGTACATGAGCACTGGGCTTTTTAACTGATTTCATGTAATATCACTTTATGATTAAAATTTAATTTAATTTCAAGTTATTGGTTTGTTCTCAAGAAATATTGTAAAAAGGGCACATAAAACCTTTAGATAAAGTTGATAGGAATTGAATGATTCTGACACAAACCTATTTGAAATATTGTACAGGAAATATTTGTATTAAGTACTACAGAAAATTGTAGTAGTAGCTATCAAAGGATTACAGCAGTAGAAACTGTTCTAAATTAGGTAAATTGATCCTCAGAGGAGGCATGCACCGTTGTCTCAAGTAATCAGTGATAATTGTATCATATTGCCAAAGCACAATTCTATGATAGTTCTCCAGGCCTGCCGAATTGTGTACAACTGAAATTTGTCAGGCTGTACCAGAAATTCAATTCTATGATGGGTGAAAATCCAAGAGATCAAGGTATCTAAATGCACACATGATGTTGTCATTAATGATGTTTTATCTTTCTCTTTTTACTTTTCTGTCTTTATATCTTAGATTTGTTTTCTAATAGTACATTTGTATCTACTCTAATAATTACTTTAATATGCTTAAAGAATTACAAAGGAATTGTATTAAAACATATACATATGTATCTTAAATATTTTCTATAAAAAATTCACTTATCAAGCTTACTATATTTTTCTACCTTTTTTTTTTTTTTTTTTTTGCTTTTGGAGACAGGGTCTCGCTTTGTAGTTCAGGCTGGCCCTGAGCTCACTATGGTGCCCAGGCAAGCCTTGAACTCAGCAATCCTCCTGTCTCTGCCTCCCGAGTGCTGGGATGACAGGCGTGAGCCACCACGTCCGGCATTGTGGTATGCGGTGTTGATTGTTGGTGGGCGTGTCTCCACGCCCAGCATTATATGTGGTTACCGGGGATCGAACTCAGAACCTTGCGCTTGCGAGGCAGGCGCCGGAACCACTGAGCTAACCCTCCGGCCCTATTTTTCTACCTTTATAAAACTGCGCACCTTTCAGGCAATCTACTGCATGCTATATAAATCTTAGTGTTCTACATAAAGCATACATAAAATAAAAACATACAGTTAAAATTTATCTTGCAGTAATTAAAGACCTGGTTTAATGAATTTAGCTCTGGTTTGAGTCATTTCAAATAGTTTTATAAATAATAATGTCCTTCCCAAAGCCATCTAAAATGTTAATTAAAGCCCTGCTTAGTTTCACAGTTGTGTTTAATTAGCTCAATCACATTTTAAAATGTAACAGCCTATAAAAAGAACAATCTATTGACAGAATGTTTAATGGCAAATTGTTAACTTCCAGATTTGATCCCTGAATGATCACTGGGTGTGTGTATAAGCAAAATGCAGCAGAATCACAGTGTCTATAATCAGGGCTTGTAACAGAAGAGCTTAGTGAATGCAATCCAAATGATTTTCTGTATTAAAGGGGGGTAATGCTATGTGAGTTAATGACATGCATATATCATATACTAAAGATTTTCAGTAAAGGCACGGGTACACTTACTGTACCTTCACTATGGTCATTTGAAATATGATTTTGCCTAAAGAGACCTTAATCTTGTCAATATTAAAACCACCCTTAGGTGAGTATGGATTTTATTCCTGTTTAGGAGAAAGTTAAATTAATACACCAAGGATATGCCCTCTGCAGGGTCATAATTATTACTCAACCATTACAGTAATATACACTTCCTTTAACAAACCTATATTTGATTTACAAGCAGTATTTCAATTAAAGTTTTCTTCCCAGAACATGAGAAAGTGAACAGTTTTTGTTTTACTATTTGTAAAAATACACTTTCTCCCACATGTATTTTTTTTTAAACAGGGAGGAAGTAGTATGTCAGTGTTGCTTAACCACAAGTCCTAGATGGCAAGAAAAGTGGAATGTAAATGTATAGATATTTTTGACATGTAAGAAGGAAACATTCCACAGCATGGTTGAATTATTAAAACTTAAAACTTTAAAATTATGAGAAAATAGGGCCAGAGATTTAGCTCAGTGGTTCCTGCACCTGCCTCACAAGCGTAAGTTCCTGAGTTCCATCCCGGTAACCACATACAACAATACTGGGCATGGTGACTCACGCCCACCAGCATTCAATACCACATACCACAGTGCCGGGCGTGGTGGCTCACGCCTGTCATTCCAGCACTCGGGAGGCAGAGACAGGAGGATTGCTGAGTTCCAGGCTTGCCTGGGCTACAGAGTGAGCTCAGGGCCAGCCTGAACTACAAAGTGAAACCCTGTCTAAAGAATAAAATAAAATAAAAAATGAGAAAATAAAATACGTTTCATCATGCAAAGTACTTGGAAGAAATGGGATAAATTCTGTAATGTATAAAGAATTAAGAAAAACTACCATGTTTGTATAATAATAAAGTGTTGACTAGGCATTTTCTGTATCATCTCATGTCTATAGTCACAGTAGTTTAAACTTTGATGATTTAGTGAAAGTGAAAAGTTAAATTTATTATAAAGGATTTATTTACCATGAATTAATGCTTAAACATATATATTAACTGTAATAAAATTTAAAATTTTCTACTGGCATAAAGGGAACAAATAATTTGTTGAAAATTTTGTATGAATTTGGAGATCTGAAAAACTATTCACTTTTATTATCATTTTTCTAGGATTAATATCACTATTAATAAATTGCTAGTAAATTCTGGGCCACATCCATAATACAGACTTACCTATTCATAAATATATTTTTGCCTAATGATATGTAGTTAAGACTTGGAAATAAAACATTGGATATGTTTAGAAGTGTATTGATTAAATTAGTGTAGTGATCTGGAAATAACCTAGTGACTCTAATAACTTGTACTGTAGTAATATGAAACCATTCGGTGAACAGTCTATGTTTTCTTCATGCTAAGGATATACCTCCATATTCTCAGCTCCAAAGCTAACAGGGAACCTCTCTAAGGTGTGGGACCTCCATACAGTACGGTCAGACAGGCCCCTGATTTGAGGGTAGGTGATCCCTGTATGAACACTGCATAGAATGAACCCTAAAATTGCGGCAGTCTTCTGTCAGGTAGAGATTATATCACTTACACAATGTCCTGAGCTCCCTTATGAATTCCTTGAAAACACATAGACTAAGCTGTTGTGTGGATCCTTCTCAGAACACCTCATCCCAAGTTACCAGGAGCATTAATTCCTTTTCTGTATATCTTTTATGACTTTGCATTTGCTTCTTACAAACAAATTTGCTTGCATCATACCTCCTCAGCCCTTGGACTCATTCTTTGTCACTGGGACATGAGTCCAGCATTCTAGCAACATTTTCACAGGGCATTTTTTTATTTTTCCCTTCTATGCCCAGAAACCTTTTGGTTGAGTTTTCTCTGAGATTTCCATCTTCTCTATAGCATAACTAGTCGAAGCATAATCATGAGAGCTGCAGTGCTAACAAAACTGTAACCTATGTGCTGTGTCTGGTTGTCCGCTATCACTGAAAGCTCTGAAAGATTTGCCATCGCTGGTTTAGATGGTTTGAGGAAGAGCGTACTTAGGTAGACCCTTCAATATTTTCTGCACATTTTTACAATATTTTCAGTATTGACACAACGAACATGAACTTCCAAAATACTTTGGGGCGTCATGTGGTTTTGCCACTTAAGTGAATTTCATTTTGTTCCCTTTCTTCTTTCAGCTCACTATCCAGGCTTCTCAGTCTGTTCAGCCTGTGCCACTTCTCCTTCTCTCTTTTGCCCCCTGCACTGTTGTGACATCTCGACACTCTCCAGTCTTCATTTTAGCTCTTCTGTTGAAAGTGCTTTTATGTCATTTGGGAGTTCCAGAGACGAGGATCTTTGACCATCCGTTTGTCATTTATTACCTAAGATTCTTGGAGTATTGACTTGAAAATATGAAATAAACACTCTGGCAGAGAACGTTCATGCTGAAATTCTAATTAGGTAACTAAATGTGATTAAGTGTAAATAGTCACAGTATTCAAAAAGGGTATAAATGCAACCTTAAGTATTACTCCATTGTTAATTTGATGTAGGATAAATAAAATGTCTGCTCAAAGGCATGAACCCTTTCCTTGTAGAAATTTCAGTTTTGATGAGCAAATTATAGTCATGAAGCAATTAAAGATAATAAAATGAAGTGTAATCAAATGCTAACTTTTATGACTTAGTCATTAGAGACAGGAGTTCAGGAAAGAGCAAAGTCAGTACTTCAGATTCCTCCCTATGCTCTGCCCTATTTTCAGTGATATTTATTTACAGTTTCTTATATGCTTTAGAGACTTCTTCTAGGGTTTTTACTACTGCAATTCTAATAGTTAAATCATTAAAGGTTATCCTGTAAAATGTGAGACAGGAAGCTGTACAAACTCTTGTCTTACATAATCTCAAACATTCTTTTCTATTCCTATCGTGCTGAGAATCAGTATACACTAGAGCTTCATTTTGCAAATGAATTTGGGGCCTCAAACTGATACAAGGATGGATTTGTTAATCTACATGTTTTTCAAATAAACCTTTCTAAGTTCTACTATATGTTGTTCCCTACTTGATATTTAGTGAAGAAAAAAAAAGCACAGTATCAGGGAAAACAAAGTATTAAATGCAGCCAGAATAAATAAATTAAATTTTAAAAGGTTGTCTGTGTGGGCCTTATAGGAAATGAAAATACTACCGACTAAAATGTACATACAGAGTTTCCCTCCGTGCGGCCATAGTAGCTCCAGAATTCTACTTGGGCTTGGTAACTAGAAGCTTTGGGTTTTCCTGGCTGTGTGAACCTCAACAAATTCCTTCATTTTTAGAGTGACTTTGTTGGTTGGAGACTGCTTTCATTCTCCATTTAGACTTACTTCAATGCTAATTATTAAATCAAGGTCCAGGTGGAAACTTTTTAACATGTTAGATAGCTATGTCCTTAGCTGGGAATTATATGCGCCCCAATTACTGTGGAGGGCACTTCAGTTTCCTTCCCATACGTCATGATGTGGGCTTTATGTCCGACTTCCCCAAGGGTCCGTGTTCGGGGCCTGATCCCTGGAATGACACTACTGGGAGTTGGTGGAATCTGTCGGAGGTAAGGACGATGTGTGGGACCCACAGCCATTAGTGGGCTACCTGCGAGTGGTACTGGGGGCTTAGCCCACTTCACCTTTCCAGCCTTCCGTGTTCTGGCCACGAAGACGGCAGCTTTGTCTGCTGCTCACCTCCCATCACGATGTATTCAGGCAGAAAAGAAATAGGAACAAGCTGGGTTGGAACCTCTGGAATTTAGAACCACGATGCTCTTTATAAGTTGATGATCAAAAGTATTTTGAATCATCCTGAAAATTAAAACAACACCACAGCATGGAAAGTTACTTAAAATTTAGGTTCACTCAAATTCCTGACTGACAATAAAAATAAAGAGAATTGTCGCATTCTAAGGGTGTTATGAACCTAAGTCTAGCTCTGTTATCATCATTTAGCCGCCTTACCCATGCGATACTTCTAATCCTGCCCTTACTGTCTCCACCAGGGCTTCTTCATTATGTCTGGATATTTCAACTACAATCCAGGGAAGCGCTTTATAATAAGTTTATGATGTGAACTGAAGGTTGTTTCTCGTATCATTCTTTTGTTCTAGCTTTCATGACTATGGAATGCATAATCAAATGAAAACTCTCATAAAATGTTCTTTTTCATGTAGATGACTGATGCCGGGTCCAGGTGGCTCCTTAGGACTAGGAAGATCCTGGTGATTAGTTGTCTTCAAGTACTGAAGAGAAATTAAATTAGGCTCGTCCAATTTTAGGCTTGTCTTCATGGTGTGGAGCATCCACAATTTCTGCAGTTATGTCTTAACTGAGATCATTTTTAAGTCTTGGAAAGCTTTAAGTTGTTCTGGGTAGAGTTAGAATGTGGAGAAGAAGAGTGACTATTGGGTAATGCACAGGGAATAAGGAGAGGATTCTCTAAAGAAACAGCTGAGCAAATGAGAGGCAGAAGATAGATTTTGGATAAATTTCATCCTACTGTCCAGAAGACTTCCTAATGGGTGGAGTGTGTGCAGTTAGAGAGGATAAAAGGAATCACAGTGGACCACAAAGTGTGGGGCTTGGGCAACGTGGGAATCATGTTCCATTTGCTAAGAAGGGAAGACTGATGTTGGAATACACTTGGTTTTAGACTTATCCAACTTCATGTTTCTCTCTCTTTCCCTTTATTTCTTTCTCTTTCTTTCTTTCTCTTTCTTTCTTTCCCTTTCTTTCTTTCTTTCTTTCTTTCTTTCTTTCTTTCTTTCTTTCTTTCTTTCTTTCTTTCTTTCTGTCTGTCTTTCTGTCTGTCTTTCTTTCTGTCTGTCTTTCTTTCTTTCCCTTTCTTTCTTTCTTTCTTTCTTTCTTTCTTTCTTTCTTTCTTTCTTTCTTTCTTTCTTTCTTTCTTTCTGTCTGTCTGTTTGTCTTTCTTTCTGTCTTTCTTTCCTTCCTTCCTACCTTCCTTCCTTCCTTCCTTTCTTTCTCTCTTTCTTCATTTTTCTTTCTTTTTTGAGACAGGGTCTCACTTTTTACTTCAGGCTGGCCCTGAGCTCACTAGGGAGCCAGGCAAGCCTTGAACTCAGCAATCCTCCTACCTGTGCCAAACAAACTCATGTTTCTTAAAGATATTCCAAAGGAGATAGTAACTAGGGTGTTTCCAGAAGGACAGCAGATTTATTTTCACATTAAAAATCATGCCCACTACTTCAATAAAGCAACTAGTAATTTGGACACCATTAACACACTTCCTTTATAAATTTGCTCCCCTAGCCCACTGGACTGCTATTTCTTCTTTCTTTCCTTCTTTCCTTTTCCCTTCCTTCCTTCCTTCCTTCCTTCCTTCCTTCCTTCCTTCCTTCCTTCCTTCCTTCCTTCCTTCCTTCCTTCCTTCCTTCCTCTATTTCTCTTTCTCTTTCTCTCTGTCGTCCTTCCTCTCTTGCTCTCTTTTTCTTCTTTCTCTTTCTTTCTTTTTCTTTCCTTCTTTCTTTCCTCCCTCCCTCCCTGTTTTCTTCTTTCCCTCCTTCCCTCCCTCCCTCCTTCCTTCCTTCTTTTCTTTCTTTCTGTCTCTTTCTCTCTCTTTCCCTTTCTTTCTTTCTTTCTTTCTTTCTTTCTTTCTTTCTTTCTTTCTTTCTTTCTTTCTTTCTTTCTTTCTTTCTTTCTTTCTTTCTTTCTTTCTTTCTTTCTTTCTTTCTTTCTTTCTTTCTTTCTTTCTTTCTTTCCAGGGTTCGAACCTATTGTTGTCAGTCAGGGCTGGTGCCACAGTGCTACATCCCTGGTAGAACTGAGACATTTTAAATGTTACATGCACACAAATCATTTTCTGACCTTATTAAAAGACCAACTTGTAGACAATTATTTCCCACTTCTATGAATGTCCACTTTATGTTACTTCTTCTTCACTCCCAGTTGATAATGATATAGCTTCTTTCAGGAGGAAACAGAAGATTGGAGATAACTTACACACTTTAAACCACAAAATTGCCCAAATCACTGATCCAGTAAGTATTTTCTGTTTTAAAAATGGAGCTTCACAGAGAGGCAGCTATACTCCAGTGTTCACTGCAGTGTTGTTCACATTTTTTAAGAAATAAAAAGAACAAAAGTGGCCATCAACAAAGAATGGATAAAGAAAATGTGGTCCATGTACACAATGGGGCACTGTTCAGGCACAATGCGGGAAATCTCTCACTTTTGATGGTAAGGATGAAACTGGTGATCAGTATGGTAAGTAAAATAAGCCAGACATATAAACCATATGATCTCAATTATATGTGAAATGTAAAAATATGGCTATGCTATGCTACAGTTTAGGATACAGTAGTGGTGAACAGAGCCTGGGGAATACAGGAGTGAGGAAAGTTGAGAAAAAGTTGATCAACTGGTAAAAGTGAGAGTTAGGTAGGAATAATTCTGTGTGCCTTTCCACTCTGAAGAAAATAGGCAATAATAATATATGATCTATTTCAAAAATTCAGAGGAAATACCTTGAAAGTCTTTATCATAAATAGATGATTAATGTTCAGGGAAGTAAATATGTTCATCCAGATATAAAAATTGCATAATGCATATATGTATCCAAACATTACATATTTATAGGACCCCACAGGTAATTATGATTTCTATCTCTGTTAAAATACATTTAAGTTTAAAAAAGAAAAAAAATTCTTCCTTATAAGGTCAGTCTCTGTGGTTATTTACTAGCTTTCATCTCTTTCTTTCAGTAATACTATGATTGCTGTCTACTTTCCAGCCATCATCTATTTTCACTTTTATCGAATCATTGCCTTCAGCGACATTACAGGCTAGATTTGTCCTTGCTTTATAAAATCATGTTGGTAATCATTTTACAGCACTATTTTCTTTGGTAACACTTTTAGAAAAAGCATATACCTCTTTTCTCCAATTTCTTTCTTTCCATTTTGTGAAGCCTGTTGTAGTAATGCCTATTGTTAAAAATCAATAGTGATTTTTACATTGTCACATCTACCAGTAAATTCTGTTTTCATTTCACCCCATCTTGTAGATAATTTATCAAGTCTTCTTTTCAACCTTATTTTCCCTCACATCCTGTGACACTTACTTCCCTTTGATTTTTCTTCCAAATTCTCTGTTTTTTGTTTTTTGGCTTTTCACTGACTTCTCATCCTCCTATGACCTCTAAATTTTAGAGCACACTAGAATTAAACCCTTATCTCTTGCATCCATGAGGTAATCCTCTAGTACAATTTATAATGGTCATATCTTTAGATACCATGTGTGCTTTGGATCTTGTGAAATACACCTTTGGCTCATATGTTTCCTCAAATCTATGTCTAATTCATTGTGTAGTTTATTGTCCAAATTAGAACACACTTGAATATTATAGGGGAATTAATATTCAGTATTTTGGAAAAAATGTAAGCCATTCCTTACGCTGGCTGCAGAGTTTTGATGGTCCCCAGTACTCTAGCCACGTCCCAGCTCATCACATGCAGTTGGGTCTTGCAACAGAGGTGACTGCTTGCTCGCAAAGTCTTCTTGCTCTGCTGCTGCAGTTGTGGTGTTCTATATTTTTACCTGAGCACAAGACTGTCTAAAATATACACTAAGTTCTCAAATTTGTTTGGTGGTCAGAGGTGGATGACATATTCTGCATAATACAATTTAAGACAATTTGGTATGTGTAACTTCTAAAAAGGTGGCATAAATTCAGCAAATAGGCTCACCATAGATTATTCTCTTCAGATTTTCTTTTTTTCCTGGCTAGAGTAGGAATGAACTGATGTAGAACCTGTAAGTTGCACCCATGTTTTGAAGAAGGTATTACAGAAAGATGGAAGGTTGATTCACATCTATAATCCCAGCACTCGGGAGGCAGAGGCAGGAGGATTCCTGAGTTCAAGGCTTGCCTGGGCTACATAGTAAGCTAAAAGCCAGCCTGAACTACAAAGCGAGACCCTGTCTCAAAAGCAAACATACAAACACAAAACAAAAAACAAACAAAAACAGTGGAAGTAACTCGGATATATAGTGTGTCAAAGTAAAAGAGAAGAGTGCCCTGATCTTCCTATGATTATGTATAAATATCACTTACTTTGTCATATCCAATGTTAATTTAGTGTTGCTTAAATGTAAACTTTGTCCATACTAGTAGAGGTCTCTACCACTTATTTATCAGTTCAACAAACAATTATTAAGAAGTTTTTCCTGTTTGGGACATTTGAGATATAATCATAAACAGAATATGAGAGTTCTCAGAAGATCCATGCTGGAATATACAGTCTTAAAAGAATGTCTCTAGAAGTTAACATAATGAATAAATAATTTAAGGTATTAGAGTGATAAATCATAAAGGAAAAAGGAGTTAGTATTGGGATTAGAAGATATGATAGTGGGGATAAAGTGTGTTCACTCTTAAACATGGAAGACCTTAGTCAAGTGACTGAGCAAGAGGTTGAATGAAACAGGGACTTTACCCATGAACATATTGGAGGAAAGTCATTCTGTCCAAAGATGATAATCATAATTGAAAGTCTAAATTAAATATTTGCAAGTATGCAAACCATATTTTCCCATCAAATGGATGCCATTCAATAAAAACGTTAAGTTTTTCATTATATTTTCTTGGATTTGTGCCTATCGTGCCACAAAAGAAAACCTGGGTTTAAAGCAAATTTATTGTCGTTTTTGAAATAATACAATCAAAATGTTCTGAATAAGACAGCCAGAATAATACTCACATACTACCAAAATAGCATGTTATATTCACTTAATCACATATAAATCAACATTGAGACTGTAAACATATAAATAAGTGCAAGAAACAAGTCAGACTACCTTTCACTTGATTGGTGCAGTTACTTGCTTTAAATATCATTTACTGTTGAACCATGTAGGTAATCTGTTACAGTAGCAATAATCCCCCTTTGTCATTATCCTGAATCTGTATAATTCCTGGAAACAGAAATTTCAGAAATCAGAACAAAATTTTAGTTAATTTTAAATGCTGGCGGTAGGATCCAGAGAGTTAAAATGAGAAATTTTAGCCAGGCGTGGTGGCTCACAACTGTAATCCAAGCACTCTGGAGGCAGAGGCAGGAGGATTATTGAGTTCAAATCTTGCTTGAACTATATAGTAAGCTCTGGGCCAACCTGAACCACAAAGTGAGACCTTGCCGAGAGAGAGAGAGAGAGAGAGAGAGAGAGAGAGAGAGAGAGAGAGAGAGAGAGAGAGAGAGAGAGAGAGAGAGAGAGAGAGAGA